>PVHX01005490.1:9275-111800 GCA_004024805.1 Geosciurus inauris | reverse complement strand
GTTCTTTACAAATAATTTTGATCAAGTATGTGTTCAAAGAAAGCAGGATAAAAAGGCTTTTTCTCTAACATTCTGTATTGTACTGTATTGGTGTTCAATAGGAATGAGCTTCTGTCATTTGCTAAAAGAATGAGTAGTGGGGAACAGGATATGTTGGGAATTTCATAACGGGTAACAGAACCATTCTCTTGGGCAAACCTACAGAGAAAAGAAACGGAGAGGACTCCAAATAAGTTTAATACTCGAATAAAAATTTCAAAAAAAAATCTTACAGTAATTATCATTAACCTTTTCCAGATTAGTCATTCAACATGTACCATTTTGGAAGAGGCCTACAAATCTCTTATACATCTCCAATTTTGAAATTACTCATATTTCAATAAATAATATTTTCTACTCAAAAGTAAGATGGCTACATTGTAAGAATGAGATTCAGAAGTGACATTTGAGTAAGCTGCGATGAGTTCTACACATCAAAGTGATGCTATTAATAATCTAAAGCAACTCTAAAAGTCCATATTCGTTCTCAGTTTGGCATATCACATATTAAAAGAGAAACAAGCGTTGTCAAGATGCAAATCACAAGCTTTCTGGGAAGGCCTCGGTTACCTGAAAGACAGCTCCAACAGGAGCCACCACCAGGTATTTATCTTCTCAATGGCTACTACCAATATTGGCATGGCAAATCTGGAAAGATTAATTACTTTCTTGATTTTGTAATTAATACGTTCTTGTGGCCTCACAAACTTCTGCATACTCATGTAGGATTTGAAATCTGCTCCTATTCCTATTCTAATATTTAACCTATGGAGAAATCACAAAGCAGCAACAGCAGGTATTCAAGAGCACCAGATGATCAGAGGGAAATTACCCCACATGCAACAGCTTTACAAAGGCCAAAAGACATATTTACCTTACAGCCAAAATAAAGCATCATTTTAGTAGGTTTGCATCACAGTAACATTTAAAAACCAAATCTTTTATGTGAAAAATGGGGGCATCAAATTTTACCAGCTTTGGAAGTCAGTTATATGGTACATGGAAGAGAGGAGCCTTCTGAACAGAGGCTCAGAGGCCACAGGGTGAAAGTATAATGTTAAAGGAGGAAAGGGAAGACCAAGAAAGAAAAATTAAAGAGACTGAGGGGGAAACATGGATGGTAACTTAAGAGGATAGATATAAAATATTTTATAAAGGGAAAAAGTAAGCTCTCACAAACAAACCTTTATTAAAGAATCTGAAACTTACTATATGACTGAAAGACACAAACCTAAAAAACCTGCCTAGGAGGCACATGCTCTGGCGCTCACATAAGAAATAGTAGAGCAAGTGAGTCAAATGTGTTATATCTGGATAAACTGAACAGACCCCATTCAGGGATGGGGTTGCCCAGGAGATCCAGAAGCTTGCTGAAGGGCAAAAGCCAATGACCAAGTTAGACAGTATGAATTCAGAAGGGAATCTGGGTGAAAAACATATGCTTGAGTTAGTCCCCAATTCCCAATCACCCCATATTGCTCCAATTCAGAATATGGGGAAGCCTTGGCCATACTGAGTGTGCCAGAAGAGACATGAAGAAAAGGATGTAAGTCTAGGTTTTGTACTTGCTAAATTGCTCCAAATATTTCACCCTTGCTACTTCTCTACATCCTTCCAGAATATGCATTTTCTATCTTAATGGGCAAAGAAGTCAAACTTTTCACTTTCTACTTATTTCCTCCAGATCAGATGAAGCTTCAGTTTAGCAGTGTCTTAAGGACCCACAATTTTCATCCAAATAAAAATGGCAAAGCTATGTGTGGAGAGAAATAGCACAATGTGAAGGTCTGAGGCTCAAGGAGAGGATTCATGCCACAAATAGCAATACACAGAGGGCCTTTTCCTTCTGGGTGCATGCACACCCAGGCTGGGGCTGTGCAGACACACATCCTCATGCGTATGTGCGCACATGCGCACACACACTCTCTTCTCTCAATGACAAACATCCTGCAAATGGCTGATTCTTTAATGTTGTAGCACCTGAGTTAGGAGAAATGTCTAAAGCATATCACTGACTCCAAACCTACTGCCTCCATTGCCACATAAACCTCATTCAAAAGTTATCCAAAGGGCCACTGAGATTCATTTGCATATTTGCTTTCTCTATTGGGGGGTCGGGGTGGGACAGGCCTATGACTAGCTAGCATGAACTACTTCTACAGAAGGAACTTAGGGAATACTGCTGGTGAACCCCTATCATCTCCTCTCTAGGACCAATGACATCCATTTATTTTACTCCCAAAGCAAAATGCATAGAAAAGGATGGTGGCTACAAATTTGAAGTGAGCGTTTTCTATTCTTGACTCAAAGCACCCACAGTTCACACAGTTCCAAACCAGAAACTCAAATATAACTATATAACTGGCATGCGGCCAAGCTAGAAACTGGTATGGCCCTTCAGTAGCCTTTGAATGGAGTGTAAGTTGGCTGTAAGAAGAATTACTTAAAATATTTAATTTCAATATGGTCAGAAACAGGCAATTAGAACAAGCAATCCTCAATCAGGCAAAGCGGAGAGAAGAGCAACTCCAACCAAACCAAGAACCACAAGGTTGTGGCATTTTCAAAAGGAATTTAAGTTGAGTCACTAGAATGATTAGGTCTGAGATTCTTCAATTCATGTGCTGAAACCCTGGATACAACTGTGCTTTGGATTTCTGTGGAAGACTAGCTAAGAGGAGAAATAAATAAGATGGTATACATACCATAGGCAGGGGCAGCTGTGCTGTAACCATAGGGTGTTCCATAGCCTGGTGCAAAGAAGAAGAAGGCAGATCAGTCCAGGACCAAGGGGAGCCAGAACTGGCCCAATTCACAAGCCACCTGGTTGGGCACCCTAGGCCCTCAGAACTTCTTCCAGAAACTGTACAAACGATTCCCAGAGTAGTCCTAGTCTAGCAGCTCTCTGAGCCTGACTGATACAAAAGTCACAGCCTATAAAGCTCTCCTTGAACTACCACAATAACTACATCTAGAGTCTCACTGTATTTCCACACTGTACTGTAACTACTGACTGTGCCTGTAGTTCCCACTAGAGTGGCAAAGACCAAGTCTTACTCATCTTTTTATCATCTGAACCTAGCAGAATATACAGCATTTGTTGAACAAAAGAATGCTTAGAACCAAATTTATTTCTCAAATTTGGAAAACATAATTTTCCAAGTCTTGTTTTAGAAAACAGCAACAAAGAAGACTGAGGCCTCAGCTGCCATTAAAGGAGGTACACAGGTCAGGTCATGGGCCCGAAGTCAAATTCTGTGACTTGCTGATATCTGAATGCCTGGTCCCAGAACAGGATCTCCCAGTAATCATTGGTGAACTTGACATTAGCACCCAGTGCCTATGAAAAATGTTCATTATTATTAAGTTAAAAACTAGTATAAAGAACATAGATTTCCTCCACCCCTGGGAGTTGAATTTAAGGGCTTCTACCACTAAGCTATATCCCCAAACCTTTTATTATTTTACTTTGAGACAGGTTCTTGATAAGTTGTCCAGGCTGGCCTGGAACTTGCAATCCTTCTGATTCAGCCTCCCAAGTCCCTAGGATTACAAGCATGTGCCACTGTGCCTGGCCACAAATGCTTTTGAGTCAAATAGTTCTGACACCAATTTCTTATACACCCTCACCTAGACAAGTAATGTCTGAGTTGCCATTTTCTCATCTTTCAAATGAAAAATCGCCCAAGCTACTTTATAGTATTGTTGTAGGGATTAGAAATACCATCTTAATGGGAGCTATAATTTTTAATTATTCAGGAAAAACAACTTAAAATGTACGAATACAAAATTGCTTGAGTAAATCTCGGGGGGGGGGGGGAAGACAAGGGTACGATATCTATAAGGGCCCTACACAAATCTCTATCCAAAACAAATGTAGCTTTTTCATATTATGTAACTCCTTTTTCTAGAATCATTTCTACTGCTCACAATGTTTTAGGTCATCTCAGTGACCAACTGTAACTCATTCCTGACATTAATAGGAATCAGTCCCCTAGGAAGTCTCCCAGGCTCGCTGCCCACTTCTCTGCTCATCCAGTGCTACAGCTTCCACTGATATTGCACTGTGCTTATTCCAGCATCTCTCCCTGCCTACCTGACCCTGGGCACCTGGGGTAGGTGGGCTAGGTCAAGTCATCTTTGAATGCCCAGTTCTCAATCTCCTGTTGGGGAGGGGGTGGGGGGGACACTCAAATGTATGCCAAAGAGGTAAATTGCTTTTATGTACCAAATCAAAATATTTCTTGAAGAATGACTATTTTTTGCCATTTAGTCTATATTTAAATCATGTAAAACTGGGAGGAATTCAACTCAATCTTAGTGCTCACTAAATTGTATATTTCAAGAAGATATAATATAGCTGAAATAAGCAGCAGGAACTCAAGATGGTAGCAGAGGCCAAAAGAGAAACTAATGCTTTAAAAAGAAGGTTGTATATCAAATCTATTCCAAGAACTGGAAGCTGTTTTTCTAAGGCTAGTTTGAAGAGTTTTACCAAAACCCTTAAAGGGAGATTAAACTATAACTGCTTAGCTGGTCACTGATCAGGCAGGCCATCGAGATTCTAATCCTGATTTCACCTTTCTTTGTACCTGTTATTTAACCTTTCTGAGTTTCAGGGTTGTCTGTGATAACTAAGTTGGTAGGGAAATTTAATTGAGTAATCAAAAAACATAGGACAGTCCTTGCTGCACAGACTATAATCCACAAATGGCATATAACCTATTCATCATCTAAACTGACCTAATCTGAATCTTCTCTAGGCCATAAATGAACTTCCTTTTTAAAAGCTTTAGGATTCAGCCCTTGCAGAGAGATCAAGGTAATGGCATAGAAGCAAGAGAGTCTGGAAGCCATTAGGTACACATAATTCTTTTCATGGTGACTACCCTTGACCATAGCTGCCTACCCCTTAAGCAGGAGGAAAAGAGTCCAAGATCCAATAACTAAAGATGTGACCATATTAAGCCCCCATGGAACACACTGTCAAAGACAGACAAAGTTCATCTCAAAAACTTGCCCACTGTTGTTTGAAAGAAAGGACTGAAGGTTCTGTCCTTTCTATAAAGTAATGAATGAGGCTAAAAATATTAAATTTCAGTACAGAACATTAAAATGTCTTAATTTCGGAAACAAACTGTAACACACTATAAGAAACTCACACCATTTCCCCCCACCCTCAGCACTCATCTTTTAGTGTTTTGTTGGGGGGGGGGGGGTACTACGGATTGAACCCAGAGGTGCTTTACCACTGAGCTACATCCTCAGCCCTTTTTAATTTTTTTATTTTGAGAAAGCATCTCACTAAGTTGCTTAGGGCTTTGCTAAACTGCTAAAGCTGACCTCAAACTTGCGATCCTCCTGCCTTAGCCTCCCAAGTCACTGAGATCCCTCTCAGCTCCTCTAATTAAAAAAAAAAAAAATCCTAGGCAATACTTTTGAACCCTCACTCTTTTTCCTTCTATATATTCATTTCATCAGTTTTGCTTCCTAAATACCCCTTCAGTCTCTTCACTTCTTGCCACCCATCTACTCCTCTGCATCTGCTGGGTTTCACTAACTCTTGCCTAGGTGCCGATTCATCTACAGCAGGCTTCTAATTGGTCTTGTCATGCCCATGCCTGTCCCTGCAATCTATTCTTCACACTACAGAAGGTGTAATCTTTACAAATAAAGTCTGATTTTGTCACTTCTCTCTTCATGACTTTCCACTGCACTTAGGATTCTAAGACCAAAATCGAAGCCACAGCCTGCAATACTGGAACTGAGCCTCTCACTTCAACTCACATCACTCCCCCACCTCTCCCTTTACCCAATGCTCTCCACACTCCAGACATTTTGGCCACCTTCTACTTCTTCAGATGAACCAGTTTCCCCACCACCAATACCACAAAGTCTCTGCACATGCTGGCCCCTCTGTGTGCGATATTCTTCCATCCCAGTCCTCTCTCAGTTAACACCTACTCATTCTCCAATGCTATTTTCCAGTGTCACTTCTTCAGGGACCCACAAGACTAGACCAGGGGTCACTATTACATGTTCTTATAGCATGATGTCCTTCTTTAGTTTATAACTGTTATTACTTAAGTAACATGTCTCACTCTTCACACCATAATCTGCAGGAGAGCAGAATCCAGGCCTGGTATGTGAAAAAAGCAGGCACACTCTTACACATCTATGAGCGATTC
The DNA here is from genome assembly GCA_004024805.1 of Geosciurus inauris. Taxonomy (NCBI): domain Eukaryota; kingdom Metazoa; phylum Chordata; class Mammalia; order Rodentia; family Sciuridae; genus Geosciurus; species Geosciurus inauris. The sequence goes on along the minus strand of PVHX01005490.1, from coordinate 105,573 downwards.
AACTGCATCAACTTCTAAAGGTAGAATTCCAAAGCCACATCTCTCAAAAGACCTATTCTTTTCTTAGAGGAAAACACAATCTAAGGGAATTTGTAAGGATATTACTTAAAAATAATAACCAAATAAGATCCAATTTTGATGAAAATTTCATCTTGATCCAAAGTACAAATGGCTTACTCATCAACTGAAAACTTCCATAGTTTCAATATTGCAAAGAACTTCATTTAACAAGACAGCTGTACATTCACTGCTAAAGTGACATATGGATTAAACAAAAATAGGGCGGCTTTCCCAAACTCCTGCAAGCCCTGAGGTAAAATGGAAAGAATAATACAAACTTTGGAAATGCAAGCACCTATAATCAAATTCTTACTTTACTGCTCAGTAGTTGTTTCACCTGGGACTAGCTACCTTATCTCCCCCACAAACCTCAATTTCTTTATCTTGGTATTAATTTCTACTTGAAAAAACACTGTGAGGGTTAAAAGTTAAGTGAAATCATTTATATGAAAAATACCTGGTTTATAATAAGCTCTGGGTAAATAAGATCCCCCTTGCCCCTTCTTTTAATTCTTTTGTCTTCAATGATCCTTAAACACTGGATTTCACAAATGCTAGTAATGCCAGGCTCACCCCAATTAAGAAGATTCCTGATTTTTCTCTCTTGGTATAATCAATCTGACTTCTATGTCCCCACAGAATACACCTGCTCAGGTGTTCAAACACCTCAATCTGTGGAACATCTTCCAGATTCCGCATTGCCAAAATGTGTTCCCTTATCCTAGGTCTAACAATGCTCATTTATCTCTCCCTCTGAGAAAGCTCTAATTACTCAGCAAATTCTATTAAAAAAACCTATGACGTTCTGTAGATCGTCTTCAAGTTGTGTGCACTTATCTTATACCTTATTTCCAGAGACCCTATATAACCTTATAAAATGAATATGCTGTTTTTCAGAGAGACAGCCAGTCTCTTGCAGTTAGTACTAACCTGGAGCTATGTAGCCAGGAGCAGCTGTAGCCCCAACAAAAGCTCCCCTTGTCAGAGTTCCTCTTCCTCTGCCCCGAACTGCCTGGACTGCTGCAGACACAGTTGTATTCACGACACCTTTTGCCTATAAAAAGGATATTTTCATCATTGACAGAAAGAAGAGCCATCAGCCTCTCGTCTCTTTGATGCACAACCACCATAAGAAACTATGGGCCAATCAGGTGAGACAGTCATCTGTAACTAGGACCTTTGGTGTATCACAGGTAAATCGGAAATAACACCTTACAGAGCTATTCTGAAGAATATGCTGGGCACATAAAAGTATGCAAATAATTTCTTTTCACTTCAGGGTTACCCAGAAAAGAGTTCTTATTCTACACACAAATTTCAATAGTGAAATCATATCCAAAGTTGTTTTAGGCCTGACTAAAGTAATTATAGACACTTGATACCTAGGTTGGAAAGGACTGAATTTTCTGTTCAGAGGCAGAAAATATTCCAGCAACAAACTACCTAGAATTAGCTGCAAACCTAAGTGATTAAAAATAGAACAAATCAAGGCAGAAAGACCAAAGATGTGGATACTGGTTCCTCATCTGTGACCTCAGGAAGGTCATGGGTTTTCTGTAAGCCTGTTGTTCTGCTGTATGTACATATATACATGTTTGTATTGATCATTAAATAAATACCACCACCAAGACCTCTTCTTGCTCTAAACTGCTACAGGACAGTAATGAAGTCAGATCTCCCCCCACCCCCTCTCTCACCCTCCCTTCACCCTCTCTGGCAATGTCCCCACCAACTGTAAAATTAATATAATGATACTTCATTTTCCTTAAAGTAGAAATAGCAACTGAGACAAATTAAAAATTAAGCTGGCAAATCAAAGAGCAAGAGTATATAAGACTACTAAAACACCCCTTTCTCAAAGAGAAAATTTAGGAAAATCAAAGTGTCCAGTTTTAATTTAAATATTATTGTTATTTTTAATGCAAAAATGCAACAAAACTCAAACTAGAAACCACTAAGATCTCCTACAAGAAATGAAGTACAAGGAAAGTGGTGCACAGCTTTAAAACACACTGATAAAGTCCATAAGAGCCTTGGAAGAAGATAGAAACAGAGGATACACATGTTCATCTCACATGGAAAAATCATCATCCCTTTGTCCTCCTAAGATAGCCGCTACCTCTGACACAACTAGCCAGAAGACACTTCCAAGGTCAAATGTATCATGCACAGGAACAGTCATTTTCCTCTTTTCTTGAAATAAACCAACCCACACATCCAAAATAAGACTGTTTCTTGGCTGTCAAACACACTGAATAAATGAGTTTTACAGCTTCTAGTATGGAAAATTTCTAAAAATGAGTGAATTTCATGTAGACTTTTTAAAAAAAAATACAGCTTAGTTGAAAATAGTCAGGAAGCAACAATCTGGCAGCAGCAAGTGATTCCACCCAGGTCAAACTCCTGATATGAGCAACAAACTTCACTATCTAATAAATACTTAACTGACCACATCCGTTGTAACCCATGGGAAAAAACAAAACAACGTAACAATGATTTTTGTGCTTAATCTAGAATGTTATTTGTCCTATAGTTACTAAAATATTTTAGGAAAATTTTATTTTCTACATATGTACCACTGTAATTTAACACCTCTATATTATTATTGGGAGGAGGGGATTACCAGGGATTAAATTCAGGGGCACTCAACCATTGAGCCACATCCTCATCCCTATTTTGTCTTTTATTCAGGAACAGGGTCTCACTGAGTTACTTAGTGCCTCGCCATTGCTGAGGCTGGCTTTGAATTCAAGATCCTCCTGCCTCAGCCTCTCAAGCCACTGGGGATTACAGGTGTGCACCATCATGCCTGGGTCCATTTTTATTTAATCTTAGTAAAAGTTAATTTTCTGTTTATATTTTAAATCCTAGAATTTAATCAGTGTTTATTACAGCTTATAAAAAAGTTTAACTAGGGGCTGGGGTTGTGGCTCAGTGGCAGAGCACTTGGCTTGCACATGTGAGGCACTGGGTTCGAACCTTAGCACCACATAAAAATAAATAAACAAAACAAAGATAAAAGTTTTTTTTAAAAGTTTAAATATAAAACAAATATCTAGATGGATATCACATGCAATAGAAACACCCATAGCCTATGGACAGAGAAGACCCAGTTTGAAAGGAAACCTCTACCATCAATTAATTGTGTGACTACATGCAAATTTCTTAGCTTCCTCTCTGGTAAATAAGATAAATTCTACCCAATGGACTTAGCAAAAGTAAAAGGACCTAAATATAATTTTTAACATAGAAACTTAAATAACTAAGTTCCTTCTAGTAGTCTAATAAGCATGTTTAATGTCTCTATCACATAGTATATTCAGACATTATTATTACACTAGCACTCAGAGAATGTGTCTTATACTGATTTATGCATCCCTTTTTCCCTCACCATCACGCACAAGGTACATGTTCAGAAACACATACACACGGGGCAGAGGGGGGCGGGGTTAACTGGTGACTGAACACAGGGGTGCTTTTACCACTATACTGCATCCCCAGCCCTTTTTAATTTTTATTTTGAGACACCATCTCACTAAGTTACTAAGGCTGGCCTTGGAATTTGCAATATTCCTTTCTCAAACTTCCAAATCACTAGGATTACAAGCATGTACCACTTCGCCCAGCTTAGAAAACATTTTTTAAATGAAGGGATGGAACAATCTCATATCCAAAAAGCATGTAAGGAGGAGGTTATCTTTTCCAAATACCTTGAGAAGATCCTGGGTCTTTGATGGCACTGACATTCCTAGCCAGTAATTTATACAAGCAATAGTGTCACCTTTTCGTGCTGCCCACAGAAGGAAACCCCAAATAAACAATGTTAAATACACAGTAGAAAGAAAATGGAAGGGGAAATTAAAAAAAAGAAAAATGAGCCATAGCCAGTCTGTTAGCTCCCTGAACTAGACAAATGCTCACACCTACCAAAAGTTCAAATCACCTCAACATTTCACTTCATCAAAAATGACCCCAATCCTTCAAATATTGCTAGCTGTCTCTCTTACAGCTATATAATTTGCCTTCAAAAAACAGAACAGGGAACAACTGGTCTTGATATATATTAGTCATGATCCAGCCCCTTGAAAAAGCTGCCAAATAAATGATAAACAATTTCAGAAAAAGGTAAAGCTGCAAGTGTACAGGAAATTTCTTACATTGAAACATGTCTTGCATTACAACATTTTTCACAAGTATTGCAAGGATTTAGCTTAACTCGTACCTGAGGAATAATCTTCTTTTTCTTATTATTTGCCGCATTGGGTCCAGAAAACAGCTTTTCCAGGGCAGCTAAGGCAGCACTTGCCTTGGCCACTTTCTTATTTGGACCTGCGCCTCTGAATTTCTGTCCATCTACTTCTACCTGAAATTAAAAATACCACTTTGTAATTATCTCATGTAATTCTTCTATGTAGCTTTAATTTAAACTTACCATGCCATGGAAAACAAGAGAAATCAAATAGTACCAAAAGAACTGACTGAGTCTCACAATTTTTTAACATGTAAGTTCAGGATATCATGCAACTGTCTATCATGCCACCAAAGACCCAGGACCTATTGTTCAGAGGAAAAATAAGACTGGTATATTATTTAGAAACATACCTCCATTACAAAGCGCTTGTCATGGCTTCCACCAGTCTCTGATATGAGTTCATACTTAAGACCTCTTCTTTTTTCATTGAGCTCCATTACAGGATTTTTGCCACTTGCTGTGAGGATAGGGCCCTGAGTTCTTACCTAAAAAAGAAAGAGAATGTGCAAGTTCAAATAAGATTTTAAACTATTAAATTTCTTTTTTAAATTTTTTAATTTGTTCTTTTTAGTATACATGACAATAGAATATACTTTGACATATCATACATACATGGAGTGTAACTTCCCATTTTTGTGGTTTTATATGATGTGAATTTATACTGGTCATATATAAATTTCTTATTAATATGACTATGTTAAAAAAGAAATCCAAAATTTCAATTTTAAAACATTTAGGGTCAAGGATGAGTCACTTAAATACACTAATGGCAAAATAACAAAGGTACAGAAATCTACAAGCAATAAATGCTACAGTGAGCCTGCCTCTGAAGCAAGGCTATCCCAAAGGACCAGTATTCAAATCCAATGGAATGTAGCCTTGTCACTCCAGGACTGTGTAAGGTCTGATTTGTCCTGCTCAGGGCCTAAGAATTACACATCTAAACAACTAAAAAGGAGAACAGAACAACTGGGATTCATACGATGCTATAAGGTGCACTGTTTCTCACCTTTAGGATTAGGAAGAAATTGGGATGTGGAAGGGAAATATTACTATAAATCTCTCAATCTTTAAACAGATTTAAGAGCACCTATAGGTAAAACCACTAGACTACAGACTGTGGATTCTGAAAATTTAAAATAACAATAATGGCATCACTCCCTGTCCTATAGTAGCTAAAGAATACTGGAAAGGACAGAGCTAATCATTGTAAAACAATGTATATTATAGAACAGATGGATGCTGTAGAAATACAGAAAGGATCACTTTCTTTTTTTTTTAATATTTTTTAGTTGTAGATGGACACAATATCTTTATTTTTTTTTTTTAATGTGGTGCTAAGGATCAAACCCAGTGCCTCACACTTGCGAGGTAAGTGCTCTACCCCTGAGCCACAACCCCAGCCCCAAGGATCACTTTCTAAAGGAATCAGGACAGCTTTCTTGGAAGTAACATGTGAGCCTGACCTTAAAGAGTTAAGTACCAGGCTCTCCTCAGGAGGAATCAAAAAGAAAGGGCATTCTGGATGGGAGAAACAGCAATGTAAAGGCCTAACAGAGGGAAAGAACATTTGTTTGGAGAAAGGTGGAAAGTTAGACAATATACAGCAGCAAGAAAAGGAAGTTAGTGTACTAGGACCCGATTAGAAACATCCTAGAAGGGGTCAAATCACATAGGACTTTGTATGCCAGCAAATGAGCCTTGACTTTATAATGGACAATCTGGAGGCCAGTAAAAGAGTCTAACCTGGCAACTGACATGAGGAGACTTGTGTTGTAGGAAAATCACTCTAGCAGTGGTAAAAAGAACTGGTTTGAAGAAGGATAAGATTGCGGGGGCAGGGAGGGGTTACAAAACAATGAATGTGAATGAGAGAGACTAACACCAAAACAACAAAAACCCCCACAAAATGATATAATATTGAGGAAGAAAGATCTAACAGACTGTAATTTTTGAGGTCAGAGATCATATCTGTAATTCCACCACAGTAACTGCTCAAGAAATAATGAACAAACAAAATGAATGCCCTTATGATGGTGCATATAAACCTAATGAGTATCAAGTTTTTAATGTACTTTGTTGATTGGATAAGTAGTTGCTGCTACAGAAGTGAAACAATGGACAATTTTCAAGGAAAGTTTAATAAACATTCCTGGGTCTTTTGCAATAAACATCATTCATGATCAGTTTTCATAATTTACATTTTAAATTTTTCATGGCCAATTTCCAGTCTCCATATTTTAAACGTAATAAGCAATTTTTAAAACCAGGACTATACTATACTGAGCACTCTCTGCTTCCCAAACCTAAAATCACTTTTATAAAAATGAGTACAGACAAAAAAGTATTTGGATTTTAGGGGTACTGGTGTAGTTTGGTGGCAGAGTAAATGCTTATTAGCATGTGTGAGCCCTGAGTTCACACATATAAAAAATTTTGTTTTAATCAGTAGTAATCAGTTCCTAAAGGAAGAAATAAAAAATGAAGACTTTTGCTCCCTGCCATTAACACATTATAGAGAAACAAAGTATAGATGAAGCAGCTACCAAAACCTCCATATACTCATATGGCTGCTTTTAATGCAGCCCTCCTCACTCTCCCTTCCTAATTGCCTTTGTACTTAATAGTCTGAACCTTGTAATTTACAAGGCTTTTCTTCTCTTGATATATATGACAGTACCTGCAAAACAACCACCTACCCTGTGCTTTCCACAGACAGGTGCCATGTCTGTTCTCCAGAGTATCCCATGGAGAGTACAGTGTCTCTCAGGCTTCAGCCCCATCAGTCCTCTCCACACTGGCCCACTTGGCACTTTCAAACATGTACTTTCAACTCCAAGTCTTTACACCTCCTCTTCCTTCAGCCCAGAATTCCTTCTTTCCACCTTTCCCCACATGGCAAAACTTACCATCTACGACCTTGCTCACATTATACTACCTCTGATTTTACATAACTGTGTAAGTGTGTGTGGCAGTCACATAATCACTTCCTTCTTTGAGATTTCACCTTATATATTTATTTTGCAATTATGGTACTTATTATATTATCAGTTGTTATTAATGTCTTTTGCCCTTCTAGCCTGGGAGTGTCTTCAGCCTCTGGAAACAAGATCTTGCAGCATCTGCACATACTAAAAGGGGTTTATGGACTGAAATAATTAGTATATTAAATGATAAAGTATGTTGGTATAGAGTTCTACTTAGGCCTTTTTATTTGTTTTGGGTGCATCTTTTGTTCTTAGAAATGACAAAGTTTTAAAAAAAATTTAAATGGAAGCTCTTGCTGTTACTCCAAAGCCAATTTCCTTTAAAGAGAATGCCATAAATGACGGTTCCATGAATCACTCAATGCACTGTGTATGCTCAATACTTGAATTTTGTCCTCATTTTATTATCTGTGCTGATAAGCTCACACATCAGAACTTCCTCAGATTCTAAGGTACATTCTAAGACAGGCAATGCCCTCCTTCAGGGTTGTACCAACTAAATGATGAATGAACTTCCTCAGATTCTAAGGTACATTCTAAGACAGGCAATGCCCTCCTTCAGGGTTGTACCAACTAAATGATGAATGACCCAATGCCACCACAAACATACATAGCTTAGCACACAACAAATGATCTCAAGTTTTCTCCATTAGACCTTCTAATTTTCTGCCCTTCAGTTAGTGCTGATATTCTTGATATATTATAATTATGATATACCAGAAGCACCTTCCATGGCCAGCAACAAGAAATGCTAATTAAATTATGGTATATTCATGTGTTACGCAGTATATAGTTATGCTGATGAATATTTTTAGAAAAAATATCAAGATTTAAAACAGCATGAAAATATGACTATCTTCATAAAAATATTCATGAAATAAATCTGGGTAGAAATAAACCAAAATATTAATAATATCCACTACTAGGTTACATAGTTAATGTCTGCCACCAGGATTTTCTTATTTATTCTTTTCCACATCTTTTAAATTTTCTACAATGTACCATATTACTTTTTTTCTACGGGGGAAAAAAAAACACATAAATATACCTACCTCTAAGGTACTGGAGGTTTCAGTTGTAGAATTTCCAGTATTATTGCTTGAGTTTGAAGACACTGTTTCATTTTTGCTTTCATTGTCTGATTTTTCATCGGAACTCATACATTCAATATCTGCATCAAAGCCTGTTGGATATCCCATTGCCTGTAATACCTGTGCAAATTACATTAAGGTACAGTTTTATTTAGATACAAGAGATCAAACAATAGATGTAACATTGAGAAAAAAAAAGTTCTAAATTCACAACATTTTGATTCATAAAACACTTTCAAGGAAGAGTAAGATCATGCTAAATCTATAAACCTTAAATAAGGTTAAATAAGGTACACCGACCACAGTATTGCTGTAGGAAAATGGGTAAACCTCCTCAGAGTAATTAGGTTAAAATAAAGAATTACAGAAATACAAACCTGAGGTTGTACTAAGTTCATTTAATTTCAATGTGAGAGGTAGAGAAAATAAATAGCACAAGCAGACTCAACCAATGAGATGAGAAGGAAAGTAAAACAGTACATTGTCAAGTACATTGAACTAGAAAAGACCCAAGAGTCTAATCCTGTCACTTCTCCTCTACTCCTTCATTTTCTAATCTGCAAACCAGAAAGAATGGATTAGCTGACCTCTAAATTCTACGGCTAAGGCTAGAGGTGTGGCTCACTGGTAGATCACATGCCTAGCATATGCAAGGCCTTTGGTTTGATCCCCAGAATCACAAAAAACAAAGGTAATAAATTCTATGACTCAACTCATGAAGAGAAATTGGACTAGAAAGGAAATCAAGAAATTTTTTAACTTTGAACCAATTTGTCTAATAATTGCAAAACAGCATCTAAAGCTTTCTACTTATTGACTTTGCATTCAACTTAAACCATAATTGAGACTTGAAAGAAAAGATTGTCTCTAGGTTTACTCTTCATATTTAGCTTCCATTTCCATCCCTCCCTCTCAAGGCTTGACTACTTCCACTGTTCAAACTACTAATGTTTCTATCCAATGTCTGGGATTTTTCATATTTTCTTGAAATAAAACCTTCAGAAAAGTGGGTGTTTGTGTGTTTTAATACTCTTTCCAGGTTATACATGTTTCTAAGAGAATATATTCATTAGCATCCTTATAAGCATCCATACATGTAGCTTGATACTGCTTTGTTGGTTACTAATTAAGGCTTTATTTTATTACTAATTGATTGGTGGTGCTGGGGATGGGAACCTAGGGCTTTGCAATACTAAGCACATGCTCTACCACTAAGCTAAATCTTCAATTTTTAATTAAAGCTTTATGTCAGAGAATGTAGAAATAATTTCTTAAAGATCCCTGTACTTGTTTCAGCTTTTAACTGTTTCAAGTTGCTAGAGTATAAAAGTACTGTCATTTTGTATTGTACCAACTATACTTAGTTATGTGTCCCAAAAAACTGTTACAGGAGTCATAAGAATGAGAAACCAGCCGGGTGCGGTGGCACACGCCTGTGATCCCAACACTTTGGGAGGCTGAGACAGGAGAATCACAAGTTCAAAGCCAGCCTCAGCAACGGCAAGGTGCTAAGCAACTCAGTGAGATCTTGTCTCTACGTAAACCACAAAATAGGGCTGGGGATGTGGCTCAGTGGTCAAGTACCCCTGAGTTCAATCCCTGCTACCCAAAAAGAAAAAGAATGAGAAATCAGGCTTTACAGAAAATGATATCATTTGTAAAAGATCTGGCCAGTATAAATAAAACTGTTACTCTAAACAAAAAAACAACAAAACAAAAAGGCCTAAGTAGAACTCTGGTAACTTGAAATTAATTAGGAAATTAGGTAACCTGAAATTAATTAGGTAACTTGAAATTAATTCATCCAATTCATATATGCAGACCTTGGCATTCTTTTTTTTTTTGGTACTGGAGATTGAACTCAGGGGCACTCGACCATTGAGCCACATCCCCAGCCCTATTTTGTGTTTTATGTAGAGACAGGGTCTCACTGAGTTGCTTAGCACCTCGCCATTGCTGAGGCTGGCTTTGAACTCGTGATTCTCCTGTCTCAGCCTCCCTAAGTGCTGGGATGCATTCTTATCATATATAAATTCCCTGTATTTATTTGGGAGTAAAGCCAAGAACGCTTTTTTAACATCTTGAGTTCTAAAGTACTTAGGTAGTACTTGACACCAAGTACACTAACATAATTTGGTTACATGCTAATCAATATTTTATATAGAAAACACTTTCTCTGATGTCTGAATCCTGAATATATGCTCTCCCTGAGAAATCTCATCTCAGAGAAGAGCTTTCAGTCCACTGGGATTACAGGAATGCACCACCATGCCTGGCTCTTGCTTTGTTTTGATTCGATTCTCTGGTATGGTATGTCTTAATAGGTTCAAATCCCCTACCAAGTTACTGAGGAAGGACTAAGAGTTTTATCTAATGGGGCCTACTTCATATACACATGTTAGATATAAAACTCTCTTGAACTCATTTCTAAATGAAGTTTGCAACATGTGGTATATTGGTATAACCTTTGTAGATGGCAATTTGGCTATATGTGCCTGGCATAGAACAGGAATCCTAGTACATTTTTTTTTTAATATTTTTTTAATTGTAGATGGACACAATGTCTTTATTTTATTGCCTTGTATGTGGTGCTGAGGATCGAACCCACAGCCTCACGCATGCGAGGCAAGCGCTCTACCGCTGAGTACAATCCGAGCCCCCTAGTACATTTTTTAACAGTGGATAATCAAACAAGTTTAAAAAGACATAAAGCAATAAACTGGAAGTATCTAAATCTAAAACAATTAGTTACTTTATGGTGGTTTGATTAAAAAAAATCTGAAAATGTCAAAAATCCAATGATAGAGAAAGAATTGAACAAATAACAGAATGAAGTAACAAAAGTTTGCTACTGGTATGAAAATCTTAAAGATACTATTAATTTAATCCAGGAAAATAAATACTTTTTGTGGAACATTAAATAACAAAGCATTGTTAAGAAAAAGAAGTACAGTACCTTCACTGCTACGTGAAGTTTTGCTGTTTTCTTGGATGGTCCTGAGGCTTCGTATGTTGTGCCATCCACATCTACAGACATTGTGAAGACTGGGGCATGGACAGGGCCAGACTGAGATAAGAGCTTATACTGAAGCCCAGGCCTGATCTGATTTAGCCTCATTAGTGCATTCATAAGGTCTATTGCTTTACTATCCAAAACTATTAAAGAAAAAGAAATGAGAAATTAACTATAAGAACATTTTGTTTTAAGGTATGCATTTGTAGGCTCCTAGTAATTATTGTAAGTTTACCATTTTTTAATGAGAATTTCAAAACACATACAAATTTCTTCACCTCATAAGTTGTTCTAAAATGAATCATTATGCTAACATCACTATAAAACATGCATTACTATATACATTAATTTCTACTTGTTTATATTAATGTGTCTTAAGCAATGAAGCTTGGAAACTTGAGAAAATTGTCTGATGATCAATCCCTCGGTGAAGAGCTTTTCCTTTTGGAGGGTATTGAGGATTGAGCCCAGGGATTCTTGCATGATATGCAAGCACGCTAACACTGAGCTACATTCCCAGCCATGTCCTTAATATTTATTTTTGAAACAAGGTCTCAATCATCCACCCAAGCTGCTCTTGAACTTGCCATCCTCTGCCTCAGCCTCCCAAGTAGCTGGGACTAGAGGAGTACCCCACTTGAGATCTTATTCTTAAAACTCTAATCAAGTCAATCAAATTATTTTTTATTCCAGTGCTAGGGATTGAAACCAGGGACTCGATCATGGTAAGGAAGCACAATCACCGAGTTGCATCCCTATCCCAAATCCTTCACATTTTATTTTCTTGTCTGAGGCTATAAATCCTCTCTAGTTCACATCAATAAAAATAAAGCACTTTGGGAGGCTAAGACAGAAGAATCACTAGTTCAAAGTCAGCCTCCGCAATGGCGAGGCGCTAAGCAACTCAGTGAGACCCTACATTAAATACACACACACACACACACAAAACAGGACTTGGGATGTGGCTCATTGGTCAAGTACCCCTGAGTTTAATCCTCGGTACCAAAAAAAAAAGAATAAAGAGTTTACGCACTTTTCCTTAGATTTCGTTTCATCTTCTTATTAGGATCTTTATCATCCCCTAATCCATCTTCAAATGGCCTCTTTAGAGCTGAAGAGCCAGCACCTAAAAAATATCATGAGAGTTTTACTATCAGTCAAAACAGTAATCCTACTTATTCTAATATGTTCAGGTAGGAAAACATCAGAAATTACAAAGATCATACACATTTTCCACTGATCAATTAATCTATCATATTTATAATCTAGAAAAACAAATCTTCTTAAAATATTTAATATTATCACTTTTTACAAATACTTATTTTCCACTTTATTCATTATACAAATAATCTATGCATATGCTATGCTCTGATCTCCACACGGTGGTGCTGGGAACTGAGTATGTGGCAAGTAATCAGGTCATAAGGGCAGAGCTCTCATGAAAGGGACTGTTACGCTTATAAAAGAGGCCTGAATTTGTCCCTTCCACAATGTAAGAATATACAGCAGGTGCCATATGTTAGGAATAGGCCCTCGCCAGACACCGAATCTGCTTGAATCTTGATCTTGGACTTCTAGCCTTCAGAAATGTGAAAAATAAATTTCTGTCACTTATAAATTACCCAGTATAAGTGGTTTCTTATAGCAGCCCAAAGAGACTAAGATAGCACATATTCACATCTATTACATGTATGAACAAAAAAAGTGTGGAAAGTTATGTGTCAAAATGTTAATAGTAAGCCGGGCGTGGTGGCACAAGCCTGTAATCCCAGCATTTAGGGAGGCTGACACAGGAGAATCACAAGTTCAAAGGCAGCCTCAGCAATGGCAAGGCGCTAAGCAACTCAGTGAGACCCTGTCTCTACATAAAACACAAAATAGGGCTGGGGATGTGGCTCAGTGGTCGAGTGCCCCTGAGTTCAATCTCCAGTACCAAAAAAAAAAAAAGTTTAAAGTAGTTACCTCCAATAGAATAATAGAATTTCTTTTTAATTTGTATCTTCTCAAATATTTCTAAAGCTTAATATTTGCTTCTTTTATAATTTTAAAAGTAAATATGTTAAATCTTATGTTTTCAAAAACCTGATTATCAAACTATAAAATATTCTTCTGCCTCTTCAAATCCTATTCAAGATTTTATTTACAGAACCCCTCCCTCCATAAAGTCTTTCATATCAACTTTTCCAACAAAGTGTCAATGGGATCCAAAATATAGTCTGTATCACTGCCCATACCATCTACACATTCTTGTGGGTCCTTAGTACTCTTTGAAAGTTAAAGATATTTTCTCCTTATCTTCTACTTTATAAAGCATCTTAACACAAGACTTAAAAACAACGTAATAGGTAGGTATGGAATAAAAAGTGATGGAACTGAAATTAATCAATTTCTTGGATAAAGCAGACCATTAATAATGCTGTCAAGCAAAAACTCGCTAGGTTTTTTAAAAATAATAGAGAAAAGCTCTCATCAATCTGTCCAGTATGTAAAAGAATTTTCTGTGTCTTGAATTTATAAGGTGGTTGTTAGGTTTTTCCTAACAACCTAGGTGCTCAAGATATTCATGCCACAAGATTTCCAGATACTTCTGGTAAAAATATGTAATAATACTGAAATTAATTATCTATTTTCTGATCAAGTTATTGTCCCTTGGAGTAAACACTGACTTTGTCATTTGCCTGAGTCAATATATACCTCTCAGGTCAATCAATCTTTAACAGAAGGCAATATTTACTTAATGCTATATTTCATTTGCATTACATAAAACCGTGAGTGGGACAGTCTCCCAGAATGCAGCCTTTAAGAAATAGAAGTAAAAAAGGAACTACGTCTATTCAATCTCTCTCCTGCTCGTTAAATTACATTAAAAGTAGCTCCCTGGCTGACTAGAAATCACAAACTGGTTAAATGCACAGAGCTGTTCTCTAACTCATCCAGCTACATAAATAAAGCTCAACGGATTAAGCTTCATTCTATCATTCTACCCACTGAAAAAGGGCTGAAAAATCTCAGGTTAATCGTAATAGTAATAGGAAGGGTAGGGGGGAAGATTGCTTTACAAAAAGCTAGTTTTAAAACATTTTTATTATCTAGTAATAAGAAGTGATCATTTCTGAAACAACAACATTTAAAAATAACAGTTGAGTGCTTACCATGTGCATGTGCCTGGCACTACTATCAGTACCTTACACATATTGAATGACTTAATTCTCACAAGCACCCTATGAAACTGGAACTTTCGTTAACCCCATTATAAATTCATTCATGTATTCATTCAATAACAAATTTGCATTATTTACTACACACAGAATAACTTTAAGTGCTGAACTTTTAACAGAGGACAATCTTCTTCTCAAAGAGCTTAGGCATAGCAGTGGAGACTAATTACAATATCATATAGTAGTGAATATAATAAAGAATAGTAAGAGGGGCTTTATGGCAAGGAAATGTTGCTATTGTATATACGGTACTCATTAAGAGGGATCAGAAAGGCATCACTGATGAGGTGACCTTCTGATGAAGACATCTAAAATAACAGCAAACTATTGAGCCATTTCGGGGAAAGCATTCCAAGCAGAGAAAAGAGAATGTAGGTCCCAAGGCAGGAACATGCTAAGAAACATTATGAAGGCCTGAGTGACGGGAGTGGTACAGACAATGAATAGGTAGGTAGTAGCAGATGAGAGTTGGGTTACAGAAGTTCTCAACCCTGTGCTATTAACTGACAAAACGTCAAGGTTCCACATCCAGGATATAAGAGTAGGTACATCAGAACAGGGATCCTGATGACATCCTTTAGAAAGCATGAGATATTTAGAAAGCTAAACAAAATGTGGAATAAATATCTGTTCCTGGACAATGAAGAATTAGTCACAGTCTGAGAAATGAAAGAAATCTTGCATTGGGGGCTACAGTTCCCCTATGGCTACTTTCCAAATCCAGAATAGTTCACAAAGAACTGAACAGACTTCTTTCAAAAGGCTCCCAGGATGGGGCTGGGGTTGTGGCTCAGTGGTAGAGCGCTTGCCTAGCACGTGTGAGGCACTGGGTTCGATTCTCAGCACCGCATACAAATAAATAAATAAAGATTCCACAACAACTAATAAAAAAAAAATTAAAAAAAAAAAGGCTCCCAGGTCTCAGGGTTCCAAAAATGAAGTTCCAGGACCACCAAGAAGAGAGGGTCTGGTGGATTCCCTTACTCTTAAATTGGGTTTCTGAAATGCTATATACTAAAAGTAAGATGAACTGGAAATAGTCTATACTTCACAAAGACTGAAGCGCAAATTCAATCACCTTAATCCCTGAGTGCAATAAAATAATCCAGGACTACTAATTCCATTAGCCATCTCACAGAAAAAAACATAAATCCAAGCTTTAAAGTCTCTATAATTTTCATTTTAATCTTCAACATTCATTATAACCAGGCACATGAGATTCCGTCTTCAAAAATAGGAGAAAGCAGAAAACAGAAACAGACCCAAGAAAAGATCCAGATGATGGACCTTTCAAAAACAAGCTTTAACAGAAAGAATTTCTGGCAAAAAATCTGAAACTTTATAGTTTATACCAAAAAATTCTAAAATGAAAAACACAACATAAACTTTAAAACTGGCACACCAACAAGAGGGTTGTAGGGGGATCTCTCAAACATGTTCTCAGAGCCGGGCACGGTAGCGCACGCCTATAATCCCAGTACTTTGGGAGGCTGACAGGAGAATCATGAGTTCAAAGCCAGCTTCAGCAATGGCAAGTGCTAAGCAACTCAGTGAGACCCTGTCTCTACATAAAACACAAAATAGGGCTGGGGATGTGGCTCTGTGGTAAGTACCCCCGAGTTCAATCCCCAGTACCAAAAACAAAAAGTTAAGTAGAAAGTCCTCATTTCTCTGGAAATGAAGCATTGACATCTACATGGACAATAAGGGGAAATAGTAATTTTAACTAAATAATAATAAAATTATTGTCAAAATGTGATGTATTTAAATCTGTGCTTAAAAGGAAGCTTACCAACTTAAAAGTATATGCAATTAAATAAGAGACTGAAAAATCAATAATGGTAACTGAGAAAATAAGAAGGCAGAAAAATTAAAGGTAAGACAGAAATTAGTGTAACAGAATATGAACATACAATCTAAGATAATCAACAAAACCAAAAGTTGATTTTTAAAGACTAATAAAAATAATAAACCCCCACGAAGAATGATCAGAAAAATAGGAAGGTGTGAAATATATGAAAGCAATGCGAACAATAAAAAAAAGGATTGACTTATGAATTACTTTATTCCAAAATATTTTTTAAATTTAGGTGAAATGGACAAATTCCCAGAAAAACACAACTTATCAAAATGTTATGACAGTCCTATTATATCTATGATTTAAAACTTCTCACAAAGAAAACCACATGCCCAAAGGCTTCTAAATATTTAAGAGGAAAAATAATATCAATCCTACACAAGCTCTTGCAAAGAACAGAAAAGGTGGAACACTTCCCAACTTAATTTATTAGGCAGTATAACACTGAAGTCAAAACATTATAGAAAATACTACTTGTCAATCTAACACAAAAAAACCTAAACATAATTGTTTATAGTAGTTTTATTAGCCCCAAACCAAAAACTAACAAAAAATCCTACAATAAGTGAATGGTTAAACAAATTCCAGTTCATCTATATCATGGACTACTACTACTACTGAACACAAAAAGGAACAAACTATTGACACATGCCAACATTTTGGATGAACTCCTAAGATGACATGCTGAGTGGAAAAAAAAAATCTCAGAAGTACCCATGTATCCCTGAAATGATAAAATTACAGAGATAGAGAAATGGTGGTTCCTAGGGCTTAAAGGACAGATAGGGGAAGAGAGGTAGATATGACTATAAAAGGGAAGCACAAGGGAAATTTTTCTGGTGATGGAATAGTTCAGTATCTTGGTGGCAGTAGTGGTTACAGAAATCTACATGTATGAGATTACACATAATTTATCAACATCATAATTTATCAACTTAAATACACATATTTTTATCAACATCAATTTCCTGATATTAGTCTATAGTTACACAAAATGTAACCACTTGGAAGAACTGGGTGGAGAATATATTAGACCTTCCCATACCATCTTTGCAATTGCCTGTGGAAAAAAGGACTGCTAACCAGGCACAGTGGGGCATACCTGTAATCCCAGTGGCTTGGGAGGCTGAGACAGGAGGATTGAGAATTCAAAGCCAGCCTCAGCAAAAGCAAGGTGCTAAGCAACTCAGTGAGACCCTGTCTAACTCAGTGAGACTCTATCTAAAATAAAATAAAATAACAAAATAACATAAAATAAAATAAATAACATAAAATAACAACATAACATAACATAAAATAAAATAGGGCTGGGGATATGCCTCAGTGGTCAAGTGCCCCTCAGTTCAATAACTGGTACCCCCCAAAAAAAGAAAAGAAAAAAGGACTGCTGCTTGTTGAAATAAGACTTCAAGGGAAAGATAAAAGCAGAAGGATCAGACAGGAAGTTACTGTAATAAACCAGGTAAGAGATGATGGTTGCTGAGGCAAGAATATTGGCAATGAAGAGAGTAAAGAAATAGATGAATTCTGGACAGATTTTGAAGTAAACAGGGTTTGCCGGTGGTTTGGAGATGAGTGAATGAAAAAGGCCGACTTAAAGATTTGGGTCTGAGTACACAAGGTGGAGAGTTTCCACAACTGGGACAGGGAGGGATACCACGGTAAGAGAAGAACAGAGGCAGAGTGAGGCAGGAGTTTGGATTTTAGGAATCTTAGGTTTGAGATATGTTAGACAGCCATGTGGGAATACTGAGGCACTGAGTTGAAGGACTGGTAGTTGTGGATGTAAGTATAAATTTGGGACAATCTACAGTGCACAGAAGAAATTTCAAGACAAGAGGCTAAAGGAGTCAATGTAAATAAGGTCTAAGAACTGATTCCTGGGATACTTTAATATTTGCAAGTTAGAAAGATAAGGAAGAACAAGCAGAGATAACTGAGGGGATGCCAGTGGAGCTAGAAGAATGAAGAAAAAATGATGATCTGGAAGTCAAATGAAAATTAATATTTCATTTCAGAAAACCTGTCTGGCAATATCAAAATGTTGCTGAAGATACAGGGCAACAGAAGCTTTGATACACTGCTGGTGGGAGAGTTAACTGGTATACTCAACAATTCACTAAGTCACTTACTGGCCTAAAGTAACTCCAAGACACATACCTCAGAAGAATACTCATAGCAATATTGTACGTGGTTGTCAAAAACTAAAGAATCTAAATGTCCTTCAAAAGTAGAATGAATAAACTGTGATATACTCAAATACATACTGCAGAGCTATTAAAATGAATAAAGTAATGTAGCACCATGAAGTAATCCCAAAATGCTGGAGAGAAAGGAGCCAGTCACAAATGAGTAAACTCAGTACAGTTCCATTTCTAGAAAGTGCCAGGTAAAATAAAATTATTTAGGGATGCACATGTAAGTAGGAAAGCAATAAAGACAATCTAGGAAATGACTGGCAAAAGGTCGGGAACAATAGTTAATATGGTAAGAAGGTAATGGAGCAGAAGAAATAGTTTCCCAGGAGCTGTGATGTTTTGTTTATTAACCATGGCAGTGATTAAATAGATTTTTAACTAATTATTTTTAACGTGTCTGCTTTTTCTATACATGTGCTATATCTCATAATAAAATAAACAGGTGCCAAAAGTTGCTGAAAAGTTGGCTAAGACAGACTGAAACCCAACCACCAAATGTGGTAACATGAAGGTCACAAGCAGTGGAGCGGTGAGGAAGAAAGCCTGATTAGAACAAGTTCAAAAGGGAACACAAAGTGAAGAAAAAGAAGAAATAGGCCACTCCTTCCAAAAGTACTGCTCTAAAGGTAAGCTGACAAATGTGACTCTGTTAGGGAAGCGATAGAAATAAAGAGTTTGCTTTGGCTTTGTCTTGCAGATGGGAAACACTATAGCAGGTTTTTATGCTGATGAAAATGACTCAACAGACAGAAAAACTGAAGTTGGTGAAGAGATAACTTCTGGAATAATGTCCACTGGCAGGCAAGAGGAAATGTGAAAGACAAGAGGAAAGCAGACAAGTAGAAAGGTTCCATCTTAGGGCCTGGAGTTGTAGCTCAGTGGCAGAGCACTTGCCTTGCACATGTGAGGCACTGGGTTCGATCCTCAGCACTACTACATAAAAATAAATAAGGGGTTAGGGGGCATGGGGACAGTAAAGGTGGTGGAATATGATGGTCATCATAGCCCTAACTTTATGTATGACTGCATATATGTTGTGATTCTATACAACTTACAACTAGAGAATTGATATGTTGTCCTCTATCTATGTACAATGAATCAAATTGCACTGTTATCATGTAAGCCTAAATAGAACAAATAAATAAATTAAATATGAAAAATAAATAAATAAAGGCAGTATGTCCATATACATATATAAAAAAAATTTTTTTTTTTTTAAAGAAAGGCTCATCTTAACTCCAGATTACTACTAATGTGAGAAAACAGAACCAAACAAGTTCATTAGATGACAAGGAGGGGGAGCTAGAGATGTGAAAAGCTATCTAGGAAAATTGGAGAACTCTTGATCTTACAGAAGAATTGTCAGACAACATAAGTAGTTTCCATCAGGCTAGTGTCACAGACTTAAAGAAAAATGGTCAAGATGGCTGTGCTTTTTATTCCCAACCATGTTCATAAATCTGATGTAGGCAGAAAGATGGAGTTCAACCAGTTAGAATAATATTAGGAAGAGAGGATCAAGGAAGTGAAGGTATATGCCAGGAAGTGATCATAATGATGGGCCAGAGAACAGAGCAGGGTACAGACAGAAGTGAGACCATGGGAAAAATGAGGGACTATGTGAAGATAACAAAATCAATGATGAGTTCAAAAAATAAGAGTACTAGACAGACTGACAATAAGAGAAAGCTGGAAAGGGTACAGGAATAGCTATTGTTTGAAGACAAGGTCAAGGGTATATCCACAGAATGGGTAACTGAGTAAGTAAGGTAAAATAAAAAGTAATTATGGGAGAGGAAGTCAAAGAAGTGAGAATGTCAGAGTTTGGGGGAATGAACCACCTGAAAGAATATTAAAATCACCAAGAATTACAGGAATTAAATTTTAATATAAATGTCAGAAGCTAGGTGCTAAAAGCATGAAATTGTGAGGGATATCATCTTATAATCAAGGCACAAATGAGAAAGTGACTTGCTCAGATCATGCAATTACTAAATGATAGGGCTACAACAGGAACATTGGCACATTCTGACTCTATTTTATGCTCTATGTTGACAGATTAGCAGTTCCCAAACTTTTGAGAAAGATCTTTAAAGTTAAAAACAAAACAAAACCTAAGTCACATAATAACAGATACACTTTTACTATCTAGTGGGAGAAAAAAAGTATTGTGAATCCTGCAACAGAAATAATTTTTTTGCTAATCATAAGAAAAAATATATATACACATTTGACATTTTTATTCACTCATGCCATTCATAGACAATGCTTAATGTGGTATGAATATGTAAATCCCTCTCAGTAATCTCTTGCCAATGTGTGAACACACTCTTGAAGAAAACTTTTTCTTCCATAAATTTTACTGAGCACTGCTTTATAACAATGGTATGGTACAGTGTGGAGGATTCCTTCCCCTGAGGAGTTCACAGTATAAGGCAGTGATTCTCAAACTTTTTAGTTCAGGAATTATTTTATATTCTTTTTTCCATATTTTTATTGGTGCATAATAATTGTACATAATGGTAAGATTTGTTGTTGCATATTCATATATTCACACAATAGAACAATAAAGTAGCCAGTATCATTCCCACTTTATAGTCCTAACAAATTTAACAGCTTTGCTTTGTGGGTAGTATCTATTAATATTTAGCATTACAGAAATTAAAATAAAACTTGTCAGTCTCTAGAAAACTGTACACTCAGGCAAGAGTGAAAAAGGAAAAAAACAAGTCTTAATATTATTACTATGAAACAATTTTGATCTTGTGGACTCCCTAAATAAGCCTTTTCAGACCTACTGGAATTCTAGTGTCTAAATAAATAGATTGAGAAACTGCACTATTTTTGTCATATAGAAATTACTAAAATAATATCAACTGCGGGAGGTGGGCTGCATTCAGTGAACAGTATCTGGTATTAAATATCCCATTTTCTAGTATAACATGAGAGGAAAGAGAACATTATTTTATGTTTTCTGTGGCACAGTGAGAAGAGTGAGTGGATTCACACTCAAATACCTGCTCTACTCCAGGCAGTGAGCCAGGCATTTTCAATAAAGTAAGAAAGACATTAATATCCCTACTAAGAGGAACTAATTGCTCAAACAAACTAGTAAGTAGTTGGACAATGACTGGAATCCAGGTCATACTGATCCTATTTCTGTTCAAACTCTGAATTCAAGCAGACTAGTACAAATAGAAATGGTCCTGAATGTTCCGATATTCTTTCTTCCTCCTCTAATATTTTTGTTTTTTCTTTCTTAGTTACATCATACTTTCAAGCATGAGAAAGATCATTAAACTGATAAGGGAAGCCTTTGCAGTAACAAAATATGGCCAACACAGACAAATGAGCTGATCATTAATAAGAACAAATGATAGCAAGCTAATGTCAATGATGGAGACACAGGCCGAGGAAGTTGGGGGGAAAAAGCAATAAACTTTCCTACAGATGACTTAGATAAACAAGGATTAAGTTCCCTAAACTCTAACAAGAGACGTATCCCATAACCATCACTGCCAACCCCCAACCCTAATATAAGAAGTTTAGGCTCACCTTCTTTATCAGTAACTGACCAGGAATACTTCTGAAAAGGCTTACTAGAAGGAAGGGGATCCATCTCCAGCACTTTATAAATTTGGCCAAAGGCTGATAGTCTAAGCGCATGCTAAAGAATAAAACATTAATTTAACCAAATTTCAGTAGCCATTCATAAATCCATTAGAACACCTAGCTAAAATGACATTCATTAAATGCTGATATGAAGGCAGAAGTCCCTAACAGCATGCAATAAAAAAGTGTTCAATCTGAACAGTTCAGAAAACTAAGTTGTGATATCTCTCTAATAAATCACCACGTGTGCCAATTCTTCTACCTGTGCACTGTGGGTAATATCTTCTTTTTGCTGGATGGTCATATAGCTCAGAGCATCTGTTGGGTCTCGCTCACAAGGATCATGAAGACCGGGACCCCCTTTGGCAAAAGGCAAAGGCAAAACATAAACATCATTTAGAACTGGGTTTAGAATTCAATAAACTAACACAAAAGAGAGTGCGAGAAGAAAAGGAAAAACAAAAACTAAGGAAGTAAAAGTCTGTTCAATTAACTGGAGTATTAAGGACACTCATTTTGGATATGTTAGCACTAAACTGCCCATATTTTATACTGGAAGTCACTTGTATATTTAACACCAAAATTGGGTCTTACTCTGAGAATTTAGAAACAGCATGATGGATCATTCCAAAGGGATTACATATGAAAAATAAAACCAAATTTAATTTTTCCAAACTTAACACCAGACTGCAAACAGAATGAACTTCATACATTTTAAACCAACATCTACATTTTCAAATTCAGACTTTTAGGTAAAGCAAATTCATAGCAGACATAATATCTTATTAGTACCCTTTATGTTAGTACATAAAAAAAAAACAAATAATTATTTAAAAAGTTTTACAGCACTTTTCCAACACACAAACATTCTAGTTGCTAACATTCTAAGCAAAATAGCTCCTACACATAATTTTCCTGTATAGAGGACAAATTTAGAACATATTTAGAAAAATAAACTAAAATGAAATTTTTCTTTTCTTTTTTTTTTTTTTTTGCCTCCAGAGTTTGAAACCCTTACCAGGAAGTAGTATTCCAGATGCCAAACACTCCATTACTCGTCTCAAGGCCTCCCCAGCGCCCAAAGGTCTATTACAAGTACCTATAGACTTTTCACATATAAGCTCTAGTGGCTAGAAGATATTAAATTACAAATTAGTACATGCATCAAGTGTTAAAAGGATTCCAGTTAAATGTGAGCTGACATTTCTATCTGCGAGGGAAGCCAAAAAAGTGAAAGTCAATTTAATATTTAGGGCCCACTTCACTCTTCCCCCACAATTAACAAATTTTTTTCCCAAAACGGATTTCAGGAAGTGGGAGGGCAATGATGGGAATTGAATGCAGGGCTTTGCACATGCTAAGCAAGTGTTCTGCTATCACTGTGCTACATGTATCCCCAGCACCCCAGCCAGTTTTTAAATTGAGCATTTTTGAGATATTCTTAAATGACGCTTTTGTAACAAAACTTTCTAACTTTTGGTTACCCTGAAGAATTGCTAAAGAAACTATGGTCATCTAACTCATTTAACAAAGATTTAACAGGGCTTCATGTAATATACTAATAGCTAATAACCAGCCAATATACAAATCCAGCCAACCAAAATCCCACTTAATTTATTAGGAAACTCTCAAACCATAAACATCTCAATGTAAGAATAAGACTTTATTTTAGACATTTTGCTTCAAGTACTATAATTAGAATAAACAAAGGACCAAATCTATATTTAATAAAATGAAAACTAATGATACTTTATCAAAGTAATAATTGTTAGATTTATTTATAAGTGACCCTTTACAGCTTTATTTGAATTGTTTTATAGAGTTCTTAAGCTGTCATCCTAATTGGGCCAGGTATAATTTCCAAATTAAGTCAATGTTACAACATATATTACAAATTATGTCCATAATTGGGTTGAGTATACTATTTGCCTGATGTTAATTACTAACATGACAAGTTAGCAATTAACTTGTAAGTATCTCCACTGGCCTGTCAGGCAATTTCAATGATAATGGAAAGAGGTGCTGAAAGAGAAATGGGTCAGCCAAAGAGGCTTTCATGGGCAGCAGGTGACCAGTAAGTGATCAACCATTAGTGCAGAGTTGAGGGCAGGAAGACATTTATCAGAAAGATATAAAACCTTTTTGTCAGAAAAAAAATCTGATTCTGCAACATGAATATAGTATGGCATATACAAGTTATATGCATAAGGAAAAGAATTCAAATAAAAGATAACCTAATTTTCTCCCAGGGCAAAAACAGATGACACACATCTTATGTAACACAGAAGGTAGTCATTTTATAGTAACATACCACTTCTATAGGATTTCCTCTGCTATAGCTTTGGAAGTTGCTTTTAAATGTATTTAAGTACTTACCCATCCTTTTAATGGTGCCCATGTGGGAACTCTGTTGCACAAATCACGCAGAATGCGGAGGACAATTACACATGATTTTAATCCATTTGCCCTTGCCTAAAACAAACAAAATGATTCCAATATCCCTGTTGAAATCCATTCTTCATTTTAAGCATATTGATCATGAATAGGTTCTTTAAGTGAATACTAATTAATTAGCAAGCCATTCATTAGTTTTTAAGCAAACCAAAATATCAAGCTATCAAAAGTAGTAAACTGTGGTTCAGAAAGGTAGACTTTAAAGTAAAAGGAGCTTTATATTAAAATTCCTTTTGTAGCCTACAGCAACTCCATTGCAGGCAACTATTATTACTTTTAGCTTTTTTACCCATGGTTGTATTTTACAAGTCATCATTTAAAATTCAGAATAATTTTAAGCCAAAAAGAATTACACAATAACAAAACATCATTAACTATAACAGAAACTACTCCAGGCACTTCACCTAAGTTAACTCTTTTACTCCAACAACCCTATTAGGTATAAAGTACCCCATTTTACACAGTACACAGATACCAGTGTCGGGTGTTCCAAGTGAAACCTGCACAAATCTACAGTAACAGTAAGATAATAACAAAAAGCCAACCTGAAACCATTTGGCATGTCGAAGAGACGCCAAGGCGTTCAGGCATTTCTGCCTGTCCAATAAATCCGGAGGATCTTTCATCGCAACATTTTCTAATGGTAAAATGGGATAGAGAGAGAGAGATACAATTTGACCAAGGGGTTCCTGTCAAATTACCAAACAATTAAAAAAAAGAAGAAGAAGAAGAATAGCAGCATCTGAGTGAACTAATAAGACTCCCAGAAAATTTCATGATTTGGCTTTGTTGCTTCTTTTTCAAATTATGTGAACAATTACTTAAGTAAATAGCAATAAGAGAAGCATCTGTGTACAAGTACAATAGAACATACAGGAATTCATTTTGTCAACAAATCAGTGACCCTGCTTCTTACAATCTGGGATCTTATTAATAAGGATGTATAACATCATGGCACAAAGTAAGTACATAGCACTTTTTCCTTTGACACAACATTTAAAAAAGGAAATTTAGGACCAATAGCAATAACAATTTTTTTTACAGAAAAATACTGGATCACTGATCCATCTTTAAGGAAAACTGGAGCTCTCATGTTAATAGTCAACTTGAGATTTACTGAGAAAATATCAACTGTGCCAAAACACTTTTTGCAACTAAATAAACTCATTCAACAGGTAACCATTACTAGATAGAAACTTCGCTCCACTGATGAGAACAAGTGTTAATCCAAGTTCTCATGCCTTTTCTGAAGCAAAATTATTAAAACTACAAATATAAAACTAGTTGAAATACATTTCCAGTTTTATATACCTCCTTTTGGAAAAAAGGCAGTTCAGAAACTACTACTTAATTACAGCTATTTGACTTGCCTTTACATTTTAAAAATTGGTTTAGATGGCCCAAAGCAGAAAAATTACAAATTCAAGCATGATTAACAACAAATACCCACACTTAAGAAGATGCTGCATGATACTGAATCCGAGTTTGCAAAGGCAAATTTGTTTCCTCTAAGCTACAAAGAAGTAGGCTTTTTTTTTCCTTTTTTTAAGTCTTGATGCATTATTTCAAAGCATACAACACAAATGTTTCTTCGAGAATATTTTATCTAATCTAATTAAATCAGATTTACTATTAACTCTGAAGAACTCATATTTAAGAGAGCCCATCTACACTTCTTCCTAGTATTCTCCTAACAGTAGTAGGCTTGGTTATAGATTTGTGTGGGTCAACTAATACAACATAAATATGTTTAAATGACAGACAAGTGCAGTGATACTTTTTGGTTTCTTTAGTTATCAGACTTCACTATATCAAAAACATTTATTCTAATGGACAAAATGTCATTAACTAAACCAAAAGCATAATGCCCAACAGAAAACAAATCTCCAGCCAGGCACAGTGGCACACGCCTGTAATCCCAGCGGCTCAGGAGGCTGAGGCAGGAAGATCACGAGTTCAAAGCCACCCTCAGCAAAAGCGAGGCGCTAAGCATCTCAACAAAACCCTGTCTCTAAATAAAA
This sequence comes from Geosciurus inauris, assembly GCA_004024805.1. Lineage (NCBI taxonomy): Eukaryota > Metazoa > Chordata > Mammalia > Rodentia > Sciuridae > Geosciurus > Geosciurus inauris. The sequence goes on along the minus strand of PVHX01005490.1, from coordinate 78,809 downwards.
TACAAAACAGGCCTGAGAGTGTGGCTCACTGGTCAAGTGGCCCTGAGCTCAATTCCCAGTACCCTCCCCATCAAAAAAAGAAAAGAAAAAAGGGGAAAAAAATATTTCCTAAAGAAAGCACTATCAGTTCTCTGTTAGCTAAAATTTAAAAAAGAAAAAACTATAAAGGACAAAGTGCTACATGCTTATTTTATGACAAGGTGAGCTCTACAGCAGATATCTGCATTGTTCCCCATTAGCCCCTGCCAACAAAAGTCACAATGCAGGGTGTCTTATTTGATTCCCCCCTTTTTTAACTCATAAAATGTAAACCCTTGTAAAGAATTATTAATGTAGATTTCTTTACAAACCGATAAATAGACTATGGGTATTCAAAAGTGATCTAGCTCCTGGGCTTGCTCAATTTTGTCTTCACAGTGACACAAAATCTACAACTAATTCATTTTAATGATTTATGTTAAAATGTTTAACTGTGGTCAATACAAGCATCTCTGTAAAGCTCACGTATCAGATAAAACAAACTATGAATGATTAGAATCTCTTAAAAGTTAGACATGACAAAAGTTGACTGACTGCTAAATAATGTAAATCCAAATAAAAGATACAGAATTTGCTTGTTTTCCACCACTTCAATTTTTAAATTAATAGGGAAAAAAACAATAAAGCAAGCTAAGCTTTATTCTATCTTTATTCTATCTTAGTATGGATGTTGGGAAGAGGGAGGCAATAGAAGAGGGAAGTAAGGCAGAAGTTTGATAGAAAAAGGCAAGTCAAGCCAAAATTCTTTTATATACTTTCTAGTATTTCATCCAGTGGTCAGAGTTTGTAAAGTATACCTTAGATTGACTGTATTTATAAAAGGTATTTATAACAGGGACAACAGAAAAATATTTCAATTAATTCTTTCATCTCTAAGTCAGATTATAACCACAAATTCTTATTTAAACAAAAAAATCAAGACAGCTTGCTACAGACAGTCAACATTTGGAGACAATAGATTCTACTAAAAAGAGATGAAAGGGACAGGCACTGGACAGAAGACTTTCAACAGATTCCCTTTACATCACCATCAGAATGGCCATGTTTCTTCATGCTCTGATAGTCAAAAAGTCAAAAGATCCAAAATGTTTCAATAGTCATGAAGTGGGAAATAGCAGAGGAGATATAATAATTCATCTTATTTTATCTTCATAGCTTTTTATATTAAACAAAATAAATTCATATTGTACAACAGTGCTACTTATTAGTCTACCTTGTCTATTTCCTTTATGTGATTAATAATATACAGTTTTATACATTTTCATTGATTAAAAAGGTAACTTTATTATTAATATGGCCTTCATAGGACTGGTGCTGGAATTTAATACTTTTGGACTTCAACACAAGAGTTTCAATTGTGTAGGGAAAAGGCTTTACTGATGAAAGGCAGGAAGTCCCTCATGGAATCCCTAATAAAAATAATAGAACTGTGAAGTATTTCATTTTTTACTACAGTGACCAGTGAAACAGGTAAAAATAGCAAAGGAGGTTCTAGTGGTGGGGTGTTGGCAAAAATGCCAAAAGCAAAAAAGAAAAAAAAACAACTTTTAAAAATGTATTACTCAGTAACTTAGTACCAGGGCATGAAGGTACACTCAACATTCTGAACAATGAAAGCATTGGAAAGAAGTCTATTGTGCCTAACCATGTTTATTTGGTTAAGAGGTTAGACCAGTGAACAGAATCACACTACACTGCAGGAAATGTTGGTCAGTTTCTCTCAGTACCTTACATGCAAACTATCTGCCCCTGTTAACAAAATCACTAGCCTGCAGATGGGGCAGGAAAAAGCCAAACATGACTATTAAGTAGGAGTTATATGTCTAGAACCTGGACTCTTTAAAGGTAAAATAATTTAGTTGAGGTATCATGACAGTCTCCTTGACAATTTGGATGAGAACTGAGCTACTGGGTTCATGCTGACAAAATTTTCTAATTAGCCTAAAGATATCCTAGCAGCCCCCTCCTCTCTCAATTCCTTGAAGCTTGCTGGAAAGAAGACAGCCCCAAGGCACTGTCCATGCAAAATATCAGGACACAATAATGTGGACAATAAATGTAGAGACAAGGTAGAACAGAGAGAGACTGTTCAAATTTATGGTAGTAATGTCATTCAGGATGACTTTCCTTCAGTAGCATCCAAGCATTGGAAAGATAATGGCCAAAGGTTTGCTCTGGATAAATAACCAGAGAAGCTGATTAATAGGTGTGGAAGGCATGAAAATAAAGCTTACAGCATCATTCTAATCTCAGTTGTGATCTCTAGACTGAGAATCCACTGTCTCAAGACACATGCTAGTGAACTTCTGCCAAGAAGAGTCAGAAATTCACTGGCACCAATACGTGAAAAGAAAACTCGCAGGCAACTTCTCCCTCAACCCTCGAACACTCCCCTTCACCTCTGACTCCCAGTTCTGGAGACAGAGGTTTATACTAGTCTTAGCCAGAAGTGTCTCTAGTTTTCCTATCCACCAGTTTCAAATTGCTTTATGATAAAAAGATGATTTATCACTCCCGATCACAAATATACTTCTAGTTTAAAATCAAAAGCAGCAAAAGAAGCTAAGACTGTAATGCTCAGAAGGACTAGATATGCTAAAGTACTCATGCAATAACCCCAGACAGGAATGGGAGAGTAAACTGCACACTGAGACAGAGGACCTGGGCAAAATGTGAGACTTTCCTCATTTATAAGGCAGGATAGTAACTACCTCAAGAGGGCTGCTGTGAGGTTTTGTTTTGTTTTGTTTTTTTAAATAAATCACATACAAGGAAATGCTTATCCCACAGTAGATTATAAAAAACCTCAAGACACAGATCTTCAAAATCTATTGCTTGAGCTATGAGATGTTACTCATTGTTAATGCTTCTTTCTTATATACTGGACAGTCCTATTTTATCAGACAATATGGTGAGTACATAAATTCACTTCACTAATTTATATGTGGTGTTGTTTGATTGCCTCCTGTGTGTTGGGCATACTTATAGGTGCTGAGGGAAAAAAACAGCAGAAGTTTAAAAAAAAAAAAAAGATACCTATTCTCAGTGAATCATTTGCTATATAATGAGCCTACTCACTATGAGCACCACAGAAAATCTGTATACTGATTCTAATACTATACACTTCAATGGGTTTTTAAGAATTTAAATATGTTTACATTCAGGTTGCTAGACCTACTGTTCACACATTACATTGTTAACTCAAGACAGTTTGAATAGGTAAATCTGCACTATAAATCTTTAGTAAGCTGAGTTATTACCACTACTTGCCGAGCAGATACTTTGTGCCAGTTATACAAGTCACATTACATAAATTCTCTCAACCTCTAAACAACTTTTTGAGATACTTATTATCACACTTTAAAATGAAAAAAATATGCCCAAGGTCACACAGCAGTACTAAGTAATGGAGTTAATACTGAACATAAGGCTCCTACACACCAAAGTCTGTGCTCTTTCTCCAATGCCTTCTTTAGAAAGAAAATATGTAGTAATAAATGAGGAAATGGTTATTCTACGGGGCCTATAAATAAAAGATTCGAATATGGTAAGAACATTGACAATAAGAATGAGCCTTACATATGAAATTTTAAACAAAGATGCACTGTGTACTCTGGCAATTTAAAATATAAACAGTGATTTGAAATGAGTATTTAAATCTACTACTGCACAGATTCTAACACAAAGTATATAAATTTGATGTTCTAAGGCTGCCCCAATCCTCTGGTTCTGCCTGCTTTCAACTATGCTTTTTCCCTTGTTCAGATTTTACCCAAATATGTGGCAAGAAAGGGAAGAGAAAGCATGAGGTGTGTATGTACTGTGAGTTGTTTGTTTATTTTATAGATGATCAAAAGAAGTCCAGATACTACAGGAAAATGTTTCCAAAGAAAAAGTTACAATGGATATGTTTTTTTAAACTTTGAAAAATGAGTAGAAATTTAGAAAAGGGTTATCTTTCAGTCCCAGAAATCCCTGGAATCTGAATAAATCTTTTTTTTATTTTTAAAGAGTTTTTTTTCACAATACCTTTATTCTATTTATTTATTCTTATGTGGTGCTGAGGATAGAACCCAGGGCCTCACACATGCTAGGTAAGTGCTCTGCCACCTGAATGAATCTTGTGCTTTCATTCCATGCAGCTGCAAGTAATTGCATCAAGGAGCTAAGGAGTGCCTAGTAGGAGCAAACAGAACTGTAAAAAAACAGGTCTCAAATGCACAGTTATGCTGAATCCTTCAAGTTGCCCAGAATACACAAAACTGCTGGCAAAGAACAAAAAATTTCTTTGACAAAGCTCAGATTAGACAAAAATGAGTAAATTTAAAAAGATTTAGTCAGTCAACAGGGCTGGGATGTTCAGGATAATGCAAAACAAAACTTTCTGCCATTCAAAAGGAACAAATATGTGCAAAACATTAAATCCAAGATGAATCCTTCACCTTACTTGATCCTACACACTAGCTAAGATTCAACTCATAGAGGTCTTTGGATCCTTAGTAACTCAAAACACCTTGAACAGAGACTATTTGACTCTCCTACTTTATTACAAATCCCATTCTTTAATCAAATGTTCCAGTGAGGGTACAATGCTGCTCTAAGAATCTTGCTAGGTTCTCTCAACAGAAATTAAGATCATAAAAGCAATAGACTAAGCTTAAGGATATCATTGAAAGCTTTGGCAAATCCCTGTAAATGCAAAAAACCACAGAGAAAAAGAAGCCTGACATTCTCTTAATACCTACGAAGAGGTAATGGAAGGAGTATCAACAGGTACAAGCAATTATATAATTTGCCTACCCTTTGGCAACTTCAGTCTTTTTCTCATCTCCCTATAATCCAATTTTTAATAATACCTATAATTATAATTCTACTTAGAAATGGTTGATTTTAATCTTTTTTTTGTTCTTGTTGTAGATGGACACAAAACCTTTATCTTATTTTATTATTATTTTTTTTTAATGTGGTGATGAGGATTGAACCCAGTGCCTCACTCATGCTAGACAAGTGCTCTACCACTGAGCTAGAACCACAGGCCAAAATGGTTGGTTTTAAACTACAGGGTCAAGTAGAATACAGCTTACCAGAATTAACATTTATCTTGACACATCAGAAATCAGAAATCATAGTCCTGCTGTTAAAAAAATTAAATTGTTTAAGATTGGTTCTTCAGAGGTGCTATGGATACTATATACACGAAAAAAGAGTATAGGCATAAACCCAATTATAGATTGGATACAGTTTGATTAAAATGATACATAAATGTATTTAACTTATTTTGGGGGGCATAGTATAGCTGACTTTAATCATCCAAATAAAAATATTTTTTAAAAGGTATCACTTTTAGTTTAAGGAGCCTATGAATAATGTGCACCAAAAATGTAAAATCTAAGGTAAATGTGCTTTTCTACCCTTATCATCAGCTTTAAAAACTATGAAATTGACGAATATTTCTTACTACACTGGTGGTACTTCAGGTAGAGGAGTAAGCAATGGGACTTGCTGAAATTCAAGAAATGAAAAATAGCAACAGTCTCTCTCCACTGGCCCAGATAGGCTGCACTGCCTCTAAATTGTCATGACAGAGTGGCCAGTTGGTCAAAGGTCTGACACAGGCAAAAGTTTCTAGGAACAGGACTGAGAAGCAGAAACAAGCTAACTTGACAGGATAAAAACATCAGAAAAAGAAACCACCATACTTCCATCATTACTTCTCAAAGCTATCAAAAGCTGAATAGATTTCTCACTCTACTTTTAGAGAATGACATTGCCATACAGCAATTCTTTTTAACTTAAGAAAGCTAGTTTAAAGTATGATTCTTGCATATATCACAAACTTAAAAAGTTTACTGAAGATCATGCACTTATAAAAAAATTAATCCCCCAATTCACATTTCTTTTTTTTTAAAGATACGTATCTTTTTTTAAAACTTTTATTTATTTATTTATCTATGTATGTATGTATGTATGTATTTTGTATGTAGTGCTGAGGATCGAACCCAGTGCCTCACGCATGCGAGGCAAGCGCTCTACCGCTGAACCACAATCGCAGCCCCCCAATTCACATTTCTTACACTACAAATCTACATATAGGCAACTAAGTAAAAACACAAATTTTGCAAGGTTATATAGCTATTAGAAGTTAAGAGCAATATGCAAGTGAGTAATTTTGAAATAATAACTAAGTGAATTTGAAAATAATTCCATCTTGGTCCACATTTAATCCTGAAATCTGGTCATTAAGCCAAAATAAATAGAACAGGTTGGCTGATACCAGCAATGTAATACAATACTAAACAAAGTGAAACAGAACCCCAAAATAGTACAAAAATTGAGAGTTAAGGCCCACATATGATATGCACAGGTTTTTGAATTATCCTATTTTATAGTTTGAAATTATACATGTTTGAAAAACACACGAATTATTTAGAAACAAAGCTGTTTAAAATAGTATGGGTGACATAAAAACAAATGAAGACCAATTTCCTAAACTCACAAAGCAGTTAACAAACCACTGCAAAGCTCTTACATAAACAAAACAAAAAATACATAGATATGTACACACACGCACACGCGTGCACACACACGTACCTCCATCCTTCTTCTCCAGTTCGTCCCTTATTAGAGGGGAAGTAAGTATCACCTTCAAAGTCAGCGTGGGCTCTTTTGTGTTCCGAATTATAATAGATGCCTCATTTACACATTGTTCCACTTGATATTTCTCTTCTGTAAGTTTCTGAAAAATCACCATGATTTCAATAACACCCTATTAATTAGATTGAAATTTTAATTGCACCAGCTTCTCAAATGTTATTAACTACTGGTATTACTGTGCTAAAAGACAATGTCCATACTAGGTTCTTTAGTTTGGCAAAAACTTCTCCCAACTTACAAGCAAATCCTTTCCATCCCTTAAAAAGCAACCACAATGCCAACCCTCCCACCAATTATGAAACAATATTTAAAACTACTCTGATATTTAAAAGTAAAATGTCAACAGCATCATTGAAATTGTTACAGAGAACTGCTTTAGAATAATAAATAGCTGGGCATGTTCTCTAGTTTCTTTTTTTTTTTTCCCTTGTAGTACTTGGTACTGAACCAAGGGGCACTCTACTACTGAAATACATCCTCAGCCTTTTTTTACTTTGAGACAGGGTCTTCCTAAATTACCCAAGCTGGCCTCAAACTTGGAGACCTCCTGCATCAGCCTCTGGAGTCACTGGGACTATAAGTGTGAGCCATACAGCTTTTTTCGTAGAGCACACTAAAGAGGAACTTCTATTGCCAAGGACTTGCAAATATAAGACTACATTTCTAACAGAAATTGAGTAAACATAAATGAGAAACTTTGCTCATTAAATTTAAATTTTTAAAAATTTTTAGTTGTAGGGCTGGGACTGTAGCTCAGCGGTAAAGCACTTGCCTCGCATGCGTGGGGCCCTGGGTTCGATCCTCAGCACCACATACAAAGCAATAAAATAAAAACATCGTGTCCATCTACAACTAAAAAAAATATTTAAAAAAAATTTTTTTAGTTGTAGATGAAGACACAATACATTTTGTTTATTTTTTTAATGTGATGCTGAGGATTGAAGCCAGTGCCTCACACATGCTAGGCAAGTGCTCTACCACTGAGCTACAACCCCAGCCCTGAAAAAAGATCTTTACAATTACTTACCAGAAAAAGAAATGTATATAAACAAGTAATTTCAACACTTCTCTTACAAAAGGTCTCTCAGCCATAAAGAACAATGAAATTATGGCAATTGCCAGTGAATGGATGGAAGTGGAGACTATCATGCTCAGTGAAATAAGCCAGTCCCAAAAAGCTAAAGGCCAAATGTTCTGATATGTGAATGCTAACACACAATAAGTGGGGTAGAGGACAGAAAATCATTGGATTAGACAAAGAGGAATAAAGGGAAGGGAGGGAGGGAGGGATTAGGAAAGACAGTAGAATTAATCAGACATAACTTTGCTGTGTTCATATATGAACACATGGCAGTGAAACTCCACATCATGTACAACCACAAGAATGGAATTCTAACTAGGATAAGTTATACTCCATGTTTGTGCATTTAGACACTACTGTCACATATATCTAAAAAGAAAAAATTTTTTAATTTTTTAAAAACAGGTCTCAGAGATCATCACACTGAGACTTATCATTATGAGACAGGAAAATTTATATTGCTTCTTTTAACAAATTACTATAAACACAGAACTTGCACAAAATAATCACCCAATTATAATCACATATTAATTTATATCTAATATTATTATATATCAAATATTTAATAAGTCACATGGGGCCTTTCTTAGTGATGAAACTTTTAGTATCTATTCTTAAAGGAAAACACTACAAGATCTCTGCGCATTGATTTGTATTAAAAGAATTCAAAGTCATTTACATAAAAATAACATTTTACCATTGAACAGTTCCAAAAAAGCAAGGAAAAGAAAACTCATTATCTTAATTTTGAATAGAGGAAGCCAAAAAAGAAAATCCACACAGTGAATGAAAAAACAAAACTAAAATGTAAAGCAACAGCATAAAACTGCTCATATTCATTTTGCCAATAAAAGAGGTTTAAAGATGTTTAGTAGAGAATAAGTCAAACCAAACTTTCAATTATGCATGTAGGTCCTTACAATGCACATCCAGAATAATAAACATGGTATAAATTTTAGACTAGACTAATTTTAAGTGTTTTCTAGTTTGGTCATCCTCAAAATCACCCTAAAAAAGAATATAGAGAGAAAAGGTATGTTTCAGCATTAATTAATTAAGATACTTAGTTAAATGGAGGTTTTCCTATATGTGTTCAGGGGAAAAAAAGACTTTAATCCATAAGAAAATAAGATCATGTCAGATATTATTCCACATAAACACTAAGAAAACAGAGTAGAGGGTAATACGTGAAAGTCACACTTAAAATCACTTCTTTCTTGAAATATCAGCAATAACAATACTGCATGTGTGCTTATGTGTATACATGCAGGCATATGTGTGGACGTGAACATAACTTAATCTGAGAGAAATGTACCTTTACCCAAATACAGATTATTCGTTATTAGAGAAATCTGTTGTCTAAATTAAACTGAAATACATTTCTCACAAAGTCCACCATTGATCTTAATAGTTCAGGCCTCTTTTACCTTCCCTAAAATAGCCCCTTCCAAGACCTAAGGATATTTATTTCTTTCTAAATCTTTTCTTCTTTCACCTAAAAAGCTCCTGTTTCCTTAAAATAAAAAAAAATAAAAAAAATTGGGGAAGGGGAACCAGGGATTGAACTCAGGGACACTGAGCCACATCCTCAGCCCTATTTTGTATTTTATGTAGAGACAGGGTCTCACTGAGTTGCTTAGTGCCTCCCATTGCTGAGGCTGGCTTTGAACTAGCGATTCTCCTGTCACAGCCTCCCCAGTCACTGGGATTACAGGCGTGCACCACTGCGCCTGGCCTGTTTCCTCAAATTCGAGATGGTCTCCACAAACTATACTCTCTCCTGGGTTCCTCCCTTGAACATAAGGTCAAAAAGAATAATAAAAACTTTCACTCAGGGGAGAAACAATGTAGCATTTACACCATTGTGATCTGCACAGAGAACCCCTACTGGTGCAAAGTGAAGCTTGGCCCTATCTTCTGTATCTTCTAAACTGGAGAGATATGACAGGTTCTTAGAATAAAAAACTCTGGTTTATTATAGCACTGGATCTCAACCTTTTTCTTCACTTTGGCACACCTAATGATGAGAAATATGACCATTCTCATAGGAAACAATACATACTAAAAGGAATAGAAAAAGGTTAGATGGCTGAAAAAGCCTTTCATTATTACTTTATTATAGACTTGAAAGTAACAATGTTCACTATACTAAAAAGCAGAAATGCAGGTTAAACTCTAAAGCAATAAAAAAAGGAAACGAAAATTTTATTAACATTCTGGTAAGAAAAGTACTGGAAGATAGCTGTTACTGAGCTTTTCATTTCATAAAACTTTATTGTATTCCATGTTCCTTACCATTCTCTTTCCCCAAATGACGATAAAAGGATGAAAGAAAGAAAAAGTAAAGAGTTAACCCTATTTAAAAAAATCAGAAAAATCTCTATCAATACTGAAAGTGGGAAAGTTGAATGTTCTGTCACTTAGAAAACCATATTTTAAGATTTACAACAGAATAATAAAAACAGTACTCTCAAAATTAACATAAAAGAAGTCAACAAGTAATATAAATTTTAGTACCAAGAGTGGTAGAGACTTAAAAAAAAAAAAAAAAAAAAAAAAAAAAAAAAAAAAAAAAAAAAAAAAAAAAAAAAAAAAAAAAAAAAAAAAAAAAAAAAAAAAAAAAAAAAAAAAAAAAAAAAAAGGTAGTTTTGAAATTCAGTTGGTAATACAAAAAAAAAGATCCAGTAACAAATTGCATGAAAACAAATTCAGATTTCATATTTCTTGGGCAGAGGAGAACCACTTTTAGAAGAAGTACAAATAAAAGGAAACAATAAAGGAAATGGGAGAATTCAACAACTTAGAAGTTTGGCCCTGTGGGTAGACATCTATTTCTGTGACATGGATATAAGACAAACTGAAATGATATCATCAAACAGCCACAATCTAATTAGATCATAGGAGATACACATCTGAAACTAGAAGATGATCACAGCTGGCCAACTAGTACTACAATTGGCCTTTGAGGTGGCTAGCAAAGCAGATCCTAGGAGCCTTCCACCTTTGGTAGCATCCTCCAAGGAATAAGGCAACATTACAATTTTTTTCTAAATACTTCCCAGTGTGAAAAAGGTTTAGAAACAAGAACTTAATAGTGACTTTCCATTAACAGTTACATTAATTTACTCTTTAACTATATTTATCAGTTATAAAAGTTATCTATAGAAGTCCCAAGTTGTCTAGGCTCTTTTTGAGTTTTCAATTCTTTTCTGCATTTCTGAAACTCTTGGAACCGTTCCAAGAGTCTCATAATGCTGAGAGATCTAGTCTGGAAAAAATGAAGACTCCCAGCAAGATAAACTTGAAAAGTTTAAGACTATACTTCAATAGTCATCTTAATTTGGTAACTATATCCTGAATACTAATCACCATAAATGTGTTTCAAGTGTGATGGATTAGTCACTGACCCAGAGTAGTGGCATTCCTTTTGTTTGTACCTACCCCTAATTATTACATCAATTCTTGTTAATAAATTCATCGAGGTTACTACCTATTTTCCCCTTTTCACAAATTATTCTAGAGGTGTAATTAAACTGTACTCACCTGAATCTGAATAGGAAGATTATCTTTGACTGTATTTAACAGAGTCTCTGTGGGTTTGTCTTTGCACATTAAAACCAGCTCCAAATCCATATCATCCTTAATCAGCAAGCCTTTTGCAACCAGGCCAATCCTCATTACACCACACAATGTCCGACCACCTTGATCCCTAAAAACAGAAGTCTGAATGATTACTTTTACACCCTATTTGCTTAATCATCATTTGGCTTCCTGGATATTCATATCAACTGATAAGGAAGTATGTAAATCCAGACATCAAAAAATCTACAGATTAAACTCTCAGATTTAAGGAGCATACAGTATCTTATCTTCCCCCCAAGGATTCAATCAGGAGCATTAATTTAAAGTCTAAATCTTTAAATTCTTTACCACATTTATATTCCTTAAGAAACCCCAAAATAGGACTTGGGTTGTGGCTCAGTGGTAGAGCGCTTGCCTTGCATGTGTGAGGCACTGGGTTCGATCCTCAGCACCACATAAATAAATAAATAAAGGCATTGTGTCCATCTACAATTAAAAAAAATTTCTTTTGTAAAGTTTTAAAAAAAAAAATCCCAAAATATTTAATCACCTTAATTTTCAAATTAAATTATTCTTTTTAAGCTCTTGTTATTTTTTAGTAGTAACTAAAGAATTTGCAAGAAACATGAACACCATTGTATAGCAAGAATTTCAAGACAGAAATCTAAACTACCTGAATTCTACCTCTGGCAGCTCCTGCTGGCTCAGTAACCACAAATGTCAAATAGCTATTGTCTAAATGAGCTAAGTTCCCTGCTAGCTGCATCACTGTAGGAATCCACAAAAGTTTATGGGGAAAACTGAAAAATGTGAAGAGCTGAGGAATTGAAGAGTTGAGGAAGGAAAGAATAATCTGTCAACTGTGCATTCCAAATCCAGCAGTAGCTATAAGAGCAAATATCAAATCATGAATAGAGTGCATAAGAAAAATGTTCATCTATCTTTGATTTTAATTCTAAAAGCTTCTTATTGGTTCATTTCCCTTAAATCACAAGTAAAAATATTAACTAAGCTTAACAGTTATTCAATAAATAAGGTAAGTATTGAAGCATGTGAAACATACTAAGCACAGTCTCTTCTGCTGCTCCTGAAGTTAGAGTGGTTAAATTACCAAAACAATCACAGATTATGTACCATACTTAAAAGAGGAAGACAAAGAAACATCTGAGAACAAACCTCATGCCACATATTCTCATTTAAACCTCACAACACAAAGTTTGTTAAGACAAAGAATGTGAACATCAGAAAAGTTCCCAAAGAGGGTAAAATGGCAAAGCCTGGATTCAGACCCAGATTGGTTTGACCACAACATTTAAGGTTCTTTACACTGTTATGGTTGTTTCCCAAGTTTAGAAAGGGAGAGGTTAAAATTGAGAGGTCAAGCAAGGCAACCTGAAAGTCTGGCTTCAATGGAGTTTTAATTTGACTAGATGGGGAAAAAAAAAGATCATTCTAGCTAGAAGTAAAGAATCAGCATTAGGCAAAAGTCAGTGGAGTTGAGAATAAAATGAAGAAGGTAAAGAAACAAATTGTGGCAGTGGAAACTAGACAGGAAATTATAAATAAACCAGCCACTGATTTGGTTCCTGTCACACCTTAAAGATTCAATAAACACTAAAACAACCATAAAGTTGGCAGAAATACAGAAGTAAGCATCTTAAAGCAAGTGACCCAAGTGTAGAAACTGATTCTTTTATTGTATCCTTGTCCTCTCATTCTCCCTAATCTTAGTACGGTTTATAAATTACTCCTCCATAGTCCCCCTCAAACCACTGCCTTCAAATTGTTCAGGCTCTAATTTACCTTGAAAGTGTACTATCTCAATCACCTCCACCTCATCAGCTTTACTTTGACTCACCTCTGCCATCTTCAACCTACTATATACACAGTATGCTGCAACCAGAATAATCTTTCAAAAACATTACATCTATTATTTTCCTTAGTGAACACGTGAACTCCTAGCATATTGGGAGGGAATTTAGAAGACAGCCTACTTTCTGGTTTGAATCCTGGCTCTGTTACTGACATTAAACAAATTACAAATACTTGACTTCTTTGAGCCTGCTTCCTCCATTTATTAAAAAAAAGAATAATCCTTTCTCATACAGTGGTACTAAGAATGTAATTTAATGTAAGTAATGAACCCCCAGAGGCCAACTTTTTTCACACCTAAATCTCTGCTGAGACTTATTTTTTATTTCCCTTTCATGGTTTGCCAAAACCCTACTCACCTCTGAGCCTATTCCAAATACTACCCCCTTAGTAAAGCTTTTTCTGATTCCCAGAACCAGCATTTCATCTCTTTCTGCTCTGTACTTTGAAAATTTATTCACAAGAAATTAAAGATACATGTTAAGAAAACAATCTATAGGGGCTGGGGTTATGACACAGTGGTAGCATGTTCGCCTAGCACGCGGGAGGCGCTGGGTTCGATCCTCAGCACCACATAAAAATAAAATAAAGATATTCTGTCCACCTACAACTAAAAAATAAATATAAAAAAAAAAAGAAAACAATCTATAGAGTCAGACATACTTGACTATGAGTCCTGGTGAACATTAGTCATTATTAACTCACTTATTAAACTCTAAATCATAATTGTGTTATACTTGGTCTTATCATTCCACATGGAAAAGGCAGCTTGTTTAAGTTGAGAAACTAAGTCCTAATTCAAACAGTCCTGAACTTGAATAATGGATTTAAATATAGCAGTTATTGTAGAGCAGGTAACCCAAATACTATGAATTCCTTAAAATCAAGAATAGAATCCTAATATTCCTAATGATATAAAATTGTGAGACCTGGGGCTGGGATTGTAGCTCAGCGGTAGAGCGCTTGCCTCGCATGCGTGAGGCCCTGGGTTCGATCCTCAGCACCACATACAAACCAATAAAATAAACACACTGTGTCCATCTATTAAAAAAAAAAAATTGTGAGACCTGGGCTGAGACTGTAGCTCACTGGTACAGTGCTTGACTTGCATGCGTGAGGCACTGGGTTCGATCCTCAGCACCACATAAAATAAAGATATTGTATCCATCTACAACAAAAAAAATTTTTTTTTTTAAATTATGAGACCTTGTGCCACAATTTCACTTTTGAATCAGTCTGCAAAAGGGCAAAATGTTTAAATAAGGGAACACAGATAAAGTTGCCTAACAGTGCCTGGCACTAGAGGACACTTATCAAATCTAAGGTGGCCCTCACTCGTGCTTATTAGCACACAAAGAAAAACAACTCTATTCTTCAAAGACTTGTCTGAATCTGTTTTACACAAAATAAAAACAGAGTCATTCTGCACTCCTTGAGTTTCATCATTTCACAAGAATCATAGACAAGTGCTCAACCTGGAACCATTTCGCAGATGGGAAAACTACACAGACAACCAAAGGCATCTATATAGAGCTATATTTAAATACCGAGAAAAAGTACAGAGCACAATATCTTTTAAAAACCTTTAGCGACAAGGCGCTAAGCAACTCAGTGAGACCCTGTCTCTACATAAAACACAAAACAGGGCTGGGGATGTGGCTCAGTGGTCAAGTGCCCCTGAGTTCTCCAGTCCAAAAAAAAAAAAAAACCTTAAGACACAGAGACCTCATCCAGTTAAACAAGTCTATAGAAAAGCTTTCCAAAAGTATGCCAGCTTTGAGAAAAAGCATAAGATGTATTTAAAAGATCTAAACTCCACTGAAATACTTAAAAATGATAAAAACAGCATATTTTGTTTATATGTATCTATATAATCGAGTATGTGTACGTGTAAAACCACAATTTAAAAAACAGCATAAATATATCAAATCTAATCTAAATTTGCTATACATGACTATTTAACTTGTACACGTATTGAAACATATACAGAACCAAATATTATTAAGGCACACCACAAATTCAGTCTCTGAATATTGATAATTAACATGAACTATAAATTGGACCATAGCATTTTTAAGCCATCATATATGAGAAAAATTGAATTCCAAGAACCTTCAAACTGACACCAGAAACAATGTATAAATTACCTATAAACAGTTAACAAAGTAAAGAAATTATATTTGTCAGCATAAAATTGGCAGCTTATCTTTCAACTAAAGATGAAAAAGTTACATTACCTTTCAGTGAAGAAAATAAACGTATCAATACTTTCCCACTATTCTTTATCTACTTATCACACTGATTTAGAATTGAAAGCTGGAAAGAATTATCCTATAACCTTATCTTCCACTTATAAAAGTTATAGGTTTAAAAAGTGCTTTTAAACCTATTAATATGGTATAATCAAGTTTTGTGGGCTTCATCTTTCATAATAAGATATACACTTATTCCAAACATAGCAACATTGCTCAAAACCATCTCTCTACACTTAGCATGGCATAGTCTCATGATCTGCCTTCAGTTACCACCTCTATTTCATCTCACCAATTGCTTCTCTTATTACAACACTTAGAACACTTTATTGTAACTAAAACGTCTGGCTCCCGTTAGACCTTCCTTCATTCCACAAATATATTAATATTTATGATATGCAAGACCCTGGACGACAACTTGCATCCACAAGGCAGATTTTAACAAGGCAAAAACACCTTTAAAGGTAAACTTTGACAAGGCAAAAATGCCTTTAAAATACATTTTCACACACTCCTCCTTCTACACTAGGATTACAATGTCTGACAAAAAGAAGTATTTCCCCCATTATAAAAAACACTATTTATTTTAGAATTTAGCAGGCTGAACCAACACAGCAAAAAGATGACATATCATAACCTTCAAACACAGAAGGACTGGTACATTCTCAAAAGGGATCCTACCAAGTCCATCTTCTTTTTCTGGTTCTTAAATCATTATTCTTTCCTTTCAAAATTAATTCAGAAAAACTCCATTTACTCCCCTGGTTATAGTCACATATATGAGAAAACCCAAGGAGTAGTATATTGTATGTAGGGACTCTCGGTCTTTTCTGTGTACTTCAGTAAAGCATCACAAGGCCAGACAACACTCACTTGGAATAATTTTCTACAGTCTCATCTTTCTTCACTTCTGTCTCGCCCTCTGATTTTGTTCCTTTATTTGTTTCATCCAGCCAATCTGAGACATGTTTAAGAGCACATTCAACAGTAGACACCATATTTTGAACAGCTTCAAGTTCCTCTGGAGATGGATAGATTGTTGAATGTTTCACCATAACATGGCGATCATCATTGGCAAAAGATCGAATAGATCTCTGTCAGAAGGAAAAAGAAACAACTGCTTCAATAAAAGAAAGGTCATCTAAAAAAGATAACTGAAAAAGATACTTTTAGTCAAATCATGCCATCAATTGTCAAACAATTGTAAAACAGTTAAAATCAAGATAATAAAAATGTGCTCAGGAATGAGAGAAGTTTAATAAAATGGGTCTTTCATTCATGTAAGGCTCACCTAGGTCACACTCAGCACAGTGTGACCTATATAGATATCTTTTAGCTAAACCTGCACCTTCTGAATACCTCTTCAAAAAAGGGCATCCACTTCACACATCTGCAAAAAGCAGTCTCTAGGAATGCATAATGGTGACTCATGACATCCAGTCACTCCCTTCCAAACTGATGGAGACTTTCACACCTTAAGAACTTGAGACTGCATAATACAGAAGAAATACAAAATATAAAGTTATGTATGAACTATACAAAATATTGAAATGCTGTTTAGCACTTGACATTCAAACCTCTGGTGCAAGGCTTTAATTTTTAAAGGAAAAAAGATTAGCAAGAAATGGGGAAATACATAATGCAAAATACATAATGCAAAAACAGCTTCCCAAGCTAATTTACACATGCATCACATTCTAAATCAAAATCTTCTCTGAACTGATTTACTTAAACTTCAAAAGAAAATCATTTTAAAGCTCATTTGGAAAAACAAAATCAATGACAGTATCAAGAAATATTCTACAAAGAGGAATGAGTAGAACCATTATACTAAAATATCAAAAAAATTTAAAAAGCAACAATTAAATGATTGTGGCCTAGAAGTCAGAATAGACTAATACTCAGAAATAGAATAAATTTCATAAAAACAAAATAGATCCTTCACACTCATGAGTCACACATCCATAAACCTTTTAGTAGTTCCAAATTTACGAATATCATGAAGACACTGTACCAGCACAGCAAATTGAACAAAAATAACTTGGTGAGTTTTCCATAAAACCCAAAATATTCCTTTTAAAGAATGGTTACAGTGTCTTTACTTACCTGAAATTATGTGCTAACAGATGATAAATATTTTGAAATCTTCACCATAAAATAAAAACATTCAAAATCCTTCTCAATCCTATCTCATTTTTTAACTATCAATGTTTAAAACTTATTAGTTCAGAAACTAGTATGTTGACAATACAGATATAAAATGAAGCAAACTATAGTAACTGAAAAGGTCTGTGAGCCTTTGAAAATATCAATTGTTAGATAAATTCAGAAGTAAAATCAGTCATAAAACTTTCCTTTTTCCCAATGAAAACCATCTGTCTCAATAACTTTCTTGCTTAACATGCAGGACCAGTTTTCCAACTGCCGCTTTTTGCCACAAAAAAACTTTTTAATCACTTCATGAGAAGATTTATTGATTTATCTAAGAACAAGTAATGAGAAAACAAAGGAGCCATATTATGAGATGAAGATTTTAGGTTGTTACCTAGACTCATGTATGAGCTAAGTTCCTCAATCCTGTACACCAGCCTCATCTAAGCAAAATTATATATTCCACTGCATAAACATTTGGTGTTTCACAGATAATTTAGACTGCCAATGTTAGATCCAAAAAGATTAAATACAACAGGCTACACAGACACAATAGGATAACCACCATGAAACGATGAAAGAATTGACAAAACAGTATAACAAAAAAGAGAGAGAAAAATCTTATTTACCAAACAATATCCAATGGATTTTTTAAAGTATTATAAAAATTAAATCTGAAGAACAGAAAATTCTCATTCAATTCATTCAACTCTAGACAACTAAAAAGCAAAAATAGGAGAAAATGGAAAATATTCACTGATTAAACTATACTGAAGCACAAAATTTCTTGCCAGAAAAATCTAGGTTAATTTAAAAAGAATAACCAGAGAAGGAATTCCATCAACCATAACAATATAAAGCATTTAAGTTGTAGGATTACTGAGACTATAAAAAATGAGTTGAAAAGGCAAATAATTCTCACGGCAGGTTTCAGTGTGTTGGGTTTTGGTTTTGTTTTTGTTTTTTTTGGGGGTGGGGGGGTCCACATTTTACCATAAAACTAAAAGGACAGAGAAAGTCCCGATATACCATTTCTTTTCCCACCATTCAAGATCTAAGATATTAATAGAATTTCTTCTCTACAAAGAGCAAGTTGAAGCTAACTTTTGCCACACACGTCAGACAGGACACTGATTGCCAGGATATATAAAGAACTCAAAAAACTTAACACTAAAAAAACAAACAGCCCAATCAATAAATGGGCTAAGGAGCTGAACAGACACTTCTCAGAAGAAATACAATCGATCAACAAATATATGAAAAAATTTTCAACATCTCTAGTAATTAGAGAAATGCAAATCAAAACTATTCTAAGATTTCATCTCACTCCAGTTAGCATGGCAGTTATCAAGATACAAACAACAATAAATCTTAGTTGACAATGTGGGGAGAAAGGCATACTCATACATTGCTGGTGGGACTGCAAATTGGTGCAACCAATCTGGAAAGCAGTGTGGAGATTCTTTAGAAAACCTGGAATGGAACCACCACTTGACCCAGCTATCCCACTCCTTGGTCTATACCCTTAAAAACAGCACATAGCCACTTCAATGTTTATAGCAGCACAATTCACAATTGCTAAACTGTGGAAGCAACCTAGATCCCCCACAATAGATAAATGGATAAAGAAACTGTGGTATATATACACAGTGGAATATTACTCAGCATTAAAAGAGAATAAAATTATGGCATTTGCAGGTAAATGGATGGAGTTGGAGAATATCATGCTAGGCAAAATACGCTAATCCCAAAAACCAAAGGCTGAATGTTCTCTATGATAAGTGGATGCTAATCCATAATGGGGAGGAACTTTGGACAAAGGAGGGAGGGGAGGGGGCATGGGAGGAAAAATAGTGGAATGAGAGGGACATCATTACGCTAGGTACATGTATGACTGCACATATGATGCAACACTACATCGTGTAGAACCAGAGAAATGAAATTTGTGCTGCATTTGTGTACAATGAATCAAAATACACTCTGCTGTCATGTATACTTAAAAAATTCCAATACTATATCAAGTAAAAGTTAAAATTATCCAAATAACTGATGGAGCAATGAAAAGAAGCTTAAATGTGAAACTATTAGTCATTTTCAATATGAAAAAGTGTTCAACTACAGTAATGATTAGAAAAAAAATAATTTGTGTCTACTTAATGCAATTCATACCATATTAGAAAATAAAATTTATTCTTTATATGTTGTCAAAAAAAAAAAGGAGCAAGTTGACTAAGCTATCATCCTTGGCACAAATACTTCAAAAGGCAAATAACATTTAAAGAAACATCATCAGACTTGCTACAACATATTCAAAATACAGACTTTTTTGTGCTTTTTCTTCTACTTAAAATTTCTTTTAAAAACCCCCTTCTCACGTTAGGGAAAAAATTCACACAAAATCTCCAGCATGAAAATACTAGTGTAAAAATCTGAAAAATTTTACCAGTTAAAAATCTAGGCACCAGCCGGGCGCGGTGGCTCAAGCCTGTAATCCCAGCACTTAGGGAGGCTGAGACAGGAGGATCGCGAGTTCAAAGCCAGCCTCAGCAACGGCGAGGTACTAAGCAACTCAGTGAGACCCTGTCTCTACATAAAACACAAAATAGGGCTGGGAATGTGGCTCAGTGGTCGAGTACCCCTGAGTTCAATCCCCGGTACCAAAAAAAAAAAAAAAAAAAAAAAAAAAAAAAAAAAAAAAAAAAAAAAAAAAAAATCTAGGCACCAGAGACGACCTTATCTAACATCATAAATTCAATTCAAGTATGACCTCTCTACAAAAAGTAAAGTTTTCTTGATATTACCCATAACAACTGACCCTATTATTTTAAAAGTGATAATAGTCTTTGAGTTAAACACATATTATACAAACTTCTATGCCATTCATGTCACCAATTAAAAGACCAGCTCAGAATTTTTAATTTCCCCAGGAAAAAACTGAACTACAGATAGAAAAGTAGATAACTTCAAGTTCAAGATCATCTAGCTATTTGTATTGGTATGCTAATGCCAGTTTTACTAGAAAAATATTATTTATGAGCATTGCCTCCTTTGCATTTAATAATTTATGGCCTGCAGGCTCATGGGGCTCCATCTTGTGGCTTAATAAATCTGAACTCATTTGCTTTGTTTAAATAGCAGAATGCCATCTTTATCTGATGCACTTGAGCCAAAAATTAACACCACTGTTTTTCCTTGCCCTCATTGTTAATACTTCCCATTTTAAATTACTGAAATCTTTTATAAGTAGGAAATCAAGGACATGTTAAGTAACCTACCATGGTTTTCTATAATATTTTAGCTTCTTTTTTCGATCCTTTCCTCTCTTTCTTGTCGTCTTCACTAGACACTGTTTTGTGTGACAGTACCTCCTCATAAGCCTGAGTCCCCTGACAGCTCAGCATCAAATATGGCAAAGATGTTTTAAGACTTGTTCTCTGGAATACACCTGCAAGAGAAGAGAAAAGCAAATTTTAAAAACGCTTATTTACAATTAGCTTCAAATCTGTGTGTGGAATCATAAACATGCTATTGGTTTAAACTTCAGAGAGGAAAATTACCTTATTTCAAACAAACACCTAACATCCTTTGGAGGAAAATCACCTCATTTCAAACAAAAACCTAACATCCTTTGAAGGCCTAGATCCAAGAACCTAAGTGATTTGGTCAGAAAAGTAGTCCTCCTGGTAGTCACAATGTGGCAGTTGGCTGACTTGTACTACATGACATAAAAAGATCTGCAAATTTAGACTTAAGTCAAGAAACACCATCTGAAAGAACAATGCTGCTACTGATGGCACAAATGTTGCAATTAACCATCAGATTACCAATTAAAGGTTGGTAGTAGTCAGACTTGTGTGAAATTTCCCTAGACAAGGCACCTAAAGAAACAGTAGTATTATTAACTGTGTCATGATGTTTTTCTACTTGACACAGCCATTAGATAAACAGTACAGGTTGACACATGTTTCTCTGTTTTGAGGCTTAAAATTCAGAATGTATTACTAGCTCTGTTCCCCTGATTTCCAAGAGACCCAACACCCCTTAGCCTACACATACCCTTTTCCAAACTCCTGAATACACCCTAGATCCTGACTTCATCACCCCTGGAAGTCAGCTGCCACAATGCCACAGACTACTTCTTCCCAGAGTCCTAATTAGCATTCTGCTACACACTTTAGTTCTACCTTTATATGACTTCCTCTTGAAAGACTATTGTTGGTAACAGTTTCTGAATATCACAGCTGCTCTCTTAAATTGCTTTTTGGATTTTCTGAGACTACAAAAGTTATGACACTTAACTCTCCTCAATACTTCAAATGAAAACACAGGCCCACAACTGTAGTCAAATGACACGTAACTGTGAGCTACACAAAGCTATTCATATCCTATAGCCAACTTCCCTAATTCTGGTTTACAAAATCTACCTGAAATAGTTTGAGAAGGAGGGAGGGAAGAAGGAAGGAAGACAACTGAACAGTTTCTAATAAACGGACTTAACTTTGATTAGTACACGTATCATATTAAGGAGGGAATGCACAAGTACTAAATTCATGAGGCCCTTCTATACAACAAAGTTAAATTAAAACATGATCCCATGGTAAGAAATATCTCAAAAGTACTTGTCAATAAAATTACACATTCTATATAAAGTCTATACTACCCAACTTTGGAGACCAGCATTTCCCATTCTCAAACCTACTTCATTCTAAAGGATTCAACCACTCAAAATTTAACTGCTAAATCTAGTAGCCAAAAAAGATTGTTTTGTGTAGTAAAGGACTCAATGAGGGCTGGGGATATAGCTCAGTTGGCAGAGTGCTTGCCTCACATGCACAAGGTCCTGGGTTCAATCCCCAGCACCACACACACACACACACACACACACACACAAAGGACTGAATGAAATCCACAAATTTTACTCTTTAAAAAAAAATGAGGCAAATAAACCAAACATATTGAGAGTACATTAAAAGCAGAAAAAGCAAGAACAATGTGAAGAAAGAGTTCTTATGTAATTCAGAAATTGTGATCACAAACATTTGGCAGTCATTTAGCATAAAGAATAAACTACCCTATGCACATACATCAAGAACCTCTAGGTGCTTCGTAGTATGGAAGCAAAGTACAATAATTCATGATAAAAGCACAGTATCTCAAAATCACATCCTATTGGGACTGTAAAATGAACTCAGAAATCATCTAACTCAATACTCCTCTCAGTTTACAACTGAAATAGAATCAGATATTAAGGTCACCTAGCTAACCAGGGACAAGAAATGGGCTACCTAAATTGTAGCCCAATGCTTTTTTCCTACTTCACCAATCTAATTGAAAATAATGTCAAATTGTCAAATTACATTTGGTACACTTCAAACAGAGAGGAACTGCATAGCCTTTTTTAAACAGTTTCTCCTTGGGGGGGGGGGGGAGAAGGTTAACTTAGTGGATAAAATTCTGGCCTTGAAATTAAAACAACACAACTTTATGCTTGCACCTATAATCCCAGTGGCTTGGGAGGCTGCGGAAGGAGGATCTTAAATTATAGACCAGCATCAGCAACTTCATAAGACCTTGTCTGAAAATAAAAAATAAAAAGGACTGGGAAGTACCCCTCAGTTCAATCCCCAGTAGCAAAAACAAGTTGGTCATTTAATAGCCATATGACTTTAGAAAGCTGTGTAACTCCGAAAATCACTTCTTCGAGGCTGGAGTTGTAGCTCAGTGGTAGAGTGCTTGCCTAGCATGTGTGAGGTACTGGGTTCAATTCTCAGCACTGCATATAAATAAATAAAATAAAGATCCATCAACAACTAAAAAAATATTTTTAATAAAAGTCACATCTTCCCCTTAATCTATAAAATGAGAAATTATTATGCCATTTATTAATAGTATTTAAATCTCAGATTTCGTATAAGGTCCTGTTCTAAGAACTTTTTATATATTAAGTCATTAAATTCTTACAATCTCAACTACTATCTCAATTTAACACTTAAATTAAAGCATAAAGAGATAAGACAACGTAATTAAAATCACAAAGAAAATAAACAGCAGAGTCAAGATTCAAGTCTAGACAGTCTCCTTTAATACTACTTTGGCTATAAAGGCACCTACACACTCATGTTAAGGGACAAATCTTAAGTGATTTCAAAAAAATAAATCTATGGGAATTACTAGGGTTATATAGCACACAGGCTATGGAGTCAGACAGGCATGAAATCAAGTACCAGCTCTGCTACTTCACTCTTCCACACTTTAGTTTTCGGATCTGTGCAATGGGGTCACTCAATGATAGGTTACACAAAAACATCTCATGTCTACCAAGCAGTATATACACATACTAAATGGTTTCAGAAAAAAACACCACCTCAAATTTCCTAATGCCAAATAAAAACATTTTTATATATCAGATGTAAGTATACTTCTCCAAAAAACTGAGCTTAAAAATAATTAGTTATGGGTCTCAGATTGTGGCTCAGTGGCAGAGCACTTGCTTCACATATGTGAGGCACTGGATTCGATCCTCAGCACTGCATATAAATAAATGAATAAAATAAAGGTCCGTCAACAACTAAAAAAATTTTTAAACAAAATAATTAGTTGTAAAAAAAAGTCAATAAACAAAAAAAAATTAGTTGTGCCCTACTTAATTTAAAAAAAGCTTTACGCACCAGGTGGAAATGTATATATAAAGGCAAATGTAGGCATGTGAATCACTTTTTGTTATTGAGCATGTTTTTCAAGTAATAGACATCAGTTTTTATAGCAGTTTTAGGTTTACAGAAAAATGAGTGGAAAGTGGAGAAAATTCCCATATGCCCCTTCTTCTCACAACAATCTCCCTTATTAATTAACGTTCACAGTGTACATTCAGGTTCACTTTTCATGTTGTACCTTCTCTGGGGTTTGTTTTGTTTTGTTGGTAGAGGGGATTGAACCAGGCATGCTTTAACCTGAGCTACATCCCCAGTCCTTTTTATTTTTTTTTTTTTTTTTTTTAATATTTATTTTTTAGTTGTAGGTGGACAGAATATCTTTATTTTATTTTTATGTGGTGCTGAGGATCAAACACAGTGCCTCACGCATGCTAGGCGAGCACGCTACCACTGCGCCATAACCCCAGCCCCCCCAGTCCTTTTTATTTTGAGACAAGGTCTCACTAAATTGGTGAGGCTGGCCTCAAACTGACAATCCTCCTGCCTCGGCCTCCCAAGTTGCTGGGATTACAGACATGTGCCTCCATGCCCAGCCATTCTATGAGTTTTGACAAATGACAAACATCATTTCATTGCCCTAACAATGCCCTGTGCTCACCACCTGTCTGACTCTCCTCTCAACCCTCAAATCCCTGGCAACCACTGCTCTTTTTATAGTCTACACTTACATTTTCAATAATGACATATAGTTGGAATCTTCTTTCACTTAAGCAATAGGCATTTAAGGTTCCTCCATGTCTTTCTGTGACTTGGTAACTATTTTTTAATTGCTAAACAACATCCCATCATATGAACTTACCAGTTTATTCATTTATTTAAAGAATTCACCTATTTAAAAATTGATTCCAGGGTCTGGGGCTGTAGTTCAGTGGCAGAGCACTTGCCTAGTACATGTGAGACACTGGGTTCAATCCTTAGCACCACATAAAAATAAATAACATTCGTGCACAGGGTTTTCTTTTTATGTGGATATAAAGTTTTCAACTCTTGGGTACACAATAAGGAGTACAACTGCTGGGTCATATGTAAGAGTATATTTAGTTTTGTAAGAAACTACTAACCTATCCTTTTAAGTGGCTGTACCATTCTGCATTTTCACCAGTTAATTTATAAGAATTCCTGTTGCAACTGGGCGCGATGGCACATGCCTGTAATCCCAGCACTTTGGGAGGCTGAGACAGGAGAATCGCGAGTTCAAAGCCAGCCTCAGCAACAGCGAGGCACTAAGCAACTCAGTGAGACCTTGTCTCTACATAAAACACAAAAAATAGGGCTGGGATGTGAATCAGTGGTGGAGTAACCCTGAGTTCAATCCCTGGTACCCCCCCAAAAAAATTCCTGTTGCTCTACTCCCTTGCCAGTATCAAGTGTTGTCAGTGTTCTGGATTTTGGCCATTGTAATAGGTATGCAGTGTTGTCTCACTGCTCTTTCAATTTCAAATACCCTAATGACATATGATGTTAAACCTCTTTTGCCATATGCTTATTTGCCATCTGTGTATCTTCTTTAGTGTCTATTCATATCTTCATGCGTTTTTTTGTTTTGTTTTGTTTTTTGGTACCAAGGAATGAACTGGGGGTGGGGGAGTACTCGACCACTGAGCCACATCCCCAACCCTATTTTGTATTTTATGTAGATACAGGGTCTCACTGAGTTGCTTAGTGCTTTGCTATTGCTGAGGCTAGCTTTGAAATCACAATTCTCCTGTTTCAGCCTCCCAAAGTGCTGGGATTTCAGGCGTGCGCCACCACACTCAGCTCTTCTGTTTTTTAATTGGGTTATTTTCATACTGTTCAGTCTTGATACATCTTCACCTATTTTGGTATCAATCCTTTATCAGATATCTGCTTTGCAAAGATTTTTCTCCTCATCTGTAACTTGTCTTATCATCATCTTAACAGTGTCTTTCATAGAGCATATATTTTTTAATTTTAATGAATTCCCACTTACTAATTTTTTTGTCATGGTTGTGCTTTCTGGTGATATACTACTTTTTTAAGTGACCTCTAAGGACAAAAATCTTTAGATGTCAGGCTACTCAGGCTAGAAAACAGGTTTTCTAAGGAATTAATATTAGACCCTAGCCCTAGGAGCAAATCTCAAAACTAAAAAACAACTATACAGTCTTGTATTCAAATTATAAAACTTAGTCTAACAGGGATTATTCTGAAATACAGGAAGGAGAGAATATGAAAAATATTTTCTTTAAAAATTCCAAATAATGTCTTGCAAATAGTACGACATGGAATTCAGTAAATTTACTCTAAAAACAGTAACTGAAGAGAAAACTTTTAAGTTTTGTTAAGACTTTTACAGGCCACCTCTCCAAAACAATCTATGTAAAAATAAAATGAGCAGGTCTATGTCTCCATTATAATAAAACCACCATGTATCTACTATATTAACTATGTGTGAAATAAAATTAGAAAATAAACCTCACCAGTATTCCAAGAAAATCACTTTAAGATAAACTATGCAAGTTTAAAAAGTAAACACATATCCACTCACTGATTATTCTATACTTGATAATATGCTTCGTAGTACAAAAGATAAAAAAATGAATCAATTTGGAACACTGTAAGGAAAATAAGAGCAAATACATATAAATTTAAGTTTCCCAAATCTTTCTCAAATAAATTAAACCTTGTCTACACAGTGGCAGGAAGTTTCTGTGCAAAGCAATGTGAAAATACTGAATTTCAGTATTTTTCTCTGGAAGTTTCAGTTTTTATACAGAAAGCACATGCAATAAGGTTAAAACCCAAAACCCATAAATTATCTAGTCCAAAAATCCAGCTATCATCCCTACCCAAAAAAAACCTACAAAGAAGCCAAAGTTAGTTTGAAGCCTGGCCAAAAAGTCCTTTCTAAATTAACACTATGAACAAGATGATACAATGGCTGTTGTCTTAAAACACATTGTATAAGCCAGCTAAGTTGAACCAGAATAATTTCTGATAATGTACTGTCAGTGAGCAAAATAGAAAAGATCTCATCAAATAACCAATCAAAGAGAGGGTAACAGGAAAAAATATCTCCTCTAAACAGCCCCTAGCCTTTCCCAATCCCTGGCACATCTTACCTAAAGTGACACAACATTCAGCCAGTTAGATGACTCACTTGACGAGAGAACCAACAACTTGACGCATTTCAGCAAGTACTGACTGAACATCTATAATATTCTAGGCACTATCCTGAATACTTAGGATATACAAATGAGCAAAAGAAACAAAATTCTTGCCCTGTGGCTTAAGTCCAGAAGAGGGAAAACAACTAAAAACCAATAAACGTAAAAAAAAATAATATGTTATGTGTGAATGCTTGGAAGAAAGAGTGAGCAAGCAAGCAGGCAGCAGCATAAACACAAAGTAATACAGGATACATGATGGTAAGGTCATACTGAGATGGTGGCATCGAGTAAAGATGTGATGAGCTGTTAGCCATGAGGATACCTATGGAAAAAACATTCCTGGCAGAGGAAAGAGCTAATACAGCAACCCTGAGAAATAGTGGGCCTGGTTAGGTGGAAGAATGATAATTTAAAAAACAAACATGGCCGAAGAAGAGTGAGTTGGAAGGCAAAGGTAGGGGTAAGGTCTAAATTGTACCAGGTTGAGCTTGGTCAACTTTTTCTTTAAGCCAGTATCATACCCATACCAAAATCAGATAAGGAAACATCAAGGAAAGAAAACTACAGACCAATATCCCTGGTGAACTTAGAATAAAAAATCCTTATAAAATATTAGCAACTCATGTTCATCACCATATTAAGAAAATTGGACATCACAACCATCTCTATCCCAGAGATGCAAGGATGGTTTAACATATGCAAACTAACAGATGAAATTCATCACTTAAGTAGAACTAAGGACAAAATCACTTAATTATCTCATTAGATGCACGAAGGCCTTTAACAAAATTCTGTAGCCATTCACAATAAAAACAATGAAGGAACTAGGAATAGAAGGAATTTACTTAAATGTCATAAAGGCTGTATATGAAAAACCCAAAGTCAAACTCGCAGTAACTGGGAAAAATTAAAAGCACTTCCTTTCAAATCTGGAACTGGACGAGAATGTC
Organism: Geosciurus inauris; assembly: GCA_004024805.1. Lineage (NCBI taxonomy): Eukaryota > Metazoa > Chordata > Mammalia > Rodentia > Sciuridae > Geosciurus > Geosciurus inauris. Next base: position 50,384 of record PVHX01005490.1, on the reverse strand, counting down.
CTCTCTCACCACTCCTATTTAAGCAAGAAAGGAAATAAAAAGGAAAAAAATAAGAAAGGAAGAAGTCAAATTATCACTGTTTACAACATGATCCTGTACTTAGAAGGTCCAAATCACTCCACCAAAAGACTGCTGGAGATAGTAAACAAATTTGGCAAAGTAGCAGTTACAAAAATCAAATACAAAAAACAATAGCTTTCCTATATACCAACAACAAATCTACTGAGAAATAAATCAGGAAAACAATTCCATTCACAATAACCTCAAATAAATAAATAAGCAAATAAACAAACCAAGGAGGTGACAGACTTCTACAATGAAACCTACAGAACACCGAAGAAAAAAACTGAAAAAGACCTCAGAGGAGAGAACAACCTCCCATATTAATGCATAGACAGAGTTAATGTCATTAAAATGGCCATACTACCAAAAGTAATACACAGATTTAATGCAATCTCCATCAAAATGCCAATAACATTCTTCATAGCACTAGAAAGAACAGTCCAAAATTCATTTGGAAGAATAAAAAAGACCCAGAATCACCAAAACAAATTCTAAGCCAAACAAACAATGCTGCAGGCGTCACAATACCTGACTTCAACTTACACAACAGAGCTACAGTAACAAAAACCGCATAGTATTGACATAAAAATACTTCTATTCTGTACCAATGGTACAGAATAGAAGACAGCAACAAATCCACATATCTACAGTCATCTGATCCTTCACAAAGGTGCCAAAAACATACATTGGAGAAAAGACAGCCTTCAACAAATGGGGCTGAGAAAACTGTTTATCCATATATAGAAGAATGAGACAAGACTCATCTCTCACCCTGCACAAAAATCAATCAAAATGGATCAGAGACTTAAGAATTAGACCAGGAACTTGCAACTCCTAGAAGAAAACACAAGGTCAATAATACTCCATCATATAAGCACAGGCACTGGTTTTTTTGTTTGTTTGTTTTGTACCAGAGATTGAACTCAGGGGCACTTAAGCTACACTCCCAGCCCCGTTTTATTTTTTTATTTTGAGACAGGGCTTTACTAAGTTGCTTAGGACCTCACTATTATTACTGAGACTGGCTTTGAACTTGTGATTATCCTGCCTCAACCTCCCAAACAGCTGGGATTGCAGGTGTGCACCACCACATCTGGCAAATGACTTTCTTAACAGAACTCCTAAAGCTCAGGAAATAATGCAAATAGTTAATAAAAAGGGTAGGCATCCAAACAAAAAGCTTCTGCACAGCAAAGGAAAACAATTAGGAATGTGAAAAGAAAACCTACAGGATAAAAGAAAATCTTTGCTAGGTACTCTTCTGAGAGAGGATTAATATTTAGAATATATAAAGAACTCAAATTCTACAAACGAATTAAACAGACACTTCTTAAAAGAAATACAAATGACTAACAAATACATGAAAAAATGTTCAACATCATCAGCAATTAGGGAAAAGCAAACCAAAACTACACTGAGATTTCACCTCACGTCTGTCAGAATGGCAGCCATCAAGAATACAAACGGGGGGCTGGGATTGTAGCTCAGCGGTAGAGCCCTTGCCTCGCATACGTGAGGCCCTGGGTTCGATCCTCAGCACCACATACAAACCAATAAAATAAAGACATTGTGTCCATCTACAACCAAAAAATATATATATTTAAAAAAAAAAATACAAACGGGGGGCTGGGGCTGGGGCTCAGTGGTAGAGCGCTTGCCTAGCATGCATGAGGCACTGGGTTCAATCCTCAGCACCACATATAAATAATAAATGAATAAAATAAAGATCCATTAACAACTAAAATTAAAAAAAAAAAAGAATACAAACGGGGGCTGGGGTTATGGCGCAGTGGTAGCGTTTCCGCCTAGCACGCGTCAGGCACTGGGTTCGATCCTTAGCACCACATAAAAATAAAAGATATCCTGTCCACCCACAACTAAAAAATAAATATTTAAAAAAAAAAAGAATACAAACAACAATAAATGCTATAGAGGATGTGGAGAAAAAGGAACACTTTTACACTGTTGGTGGGATGGTAAAATTAGTACAACCACTATGGAAATTAGTATAAAAGTTCCTCAAAAACGCTAGGCATGAAACCACCATATGACCCAGCTATACCACTCCTTGGTGTTTATAAACCTAAGTCATCATACTATAGCGATACATGTATACCCATGCTTACAGCAGCACAATTCACAATAGCCAGACTATGGAACTAGCCAAGGTGTCCATCAACATATGAATGGATAGCAGAGTGCGGTGGTAAACGCCTGTAATCCCAGCACTCTGGGAGGCTGAGACAGGAGAATCGCGAGTTCAAAGCCACCCTCAGCAATAGTGAGGCTCTAAGCAACTCAATGAGACCCTGTCTCTAAATAAAAACACAAAACAGGGCTGGGGATTTGGCTCAGTGGTCGAGAACCCCTGAGTTCAATCCCCAGTAACAAAAGAAAAAAAAATCCATATGAATGGATAAAGAAAATAGTGTATACATACACAATGGAGCTTTATTCAGCCATAAAGGAGTGAAATTATGCCATATGCAGGAAAATGGATCAAACTAAAGCAAAATGAGCTAAACTCGGGTCAAGGGTCATGTTTTCACTTGTATGTGGAAGCTAGAAAGGAAAAAGGAAAAGGAAAGAGGAAAAAGAAAGGTGAGAGGGCAGGGTCCTCATAAAAATCAAAGGGAGAGTGGAAGGAAAGGGATCAAGGGTTGGAGTAGAGGGAGTTAATAGTGCTGGGTTGTAATACTGGCCAAATTATAGTCATATAATGAATATATAACAAGAAATTCCACCATTATATACAACTACAATGCAAAAATCTTCCTGACTTCTTTGCTTCGCTATAGCTACAAACTAAATTCTCTGCTCCCCTTTGGGGTTTATATTTTTGGCTTCATTTTCCCTCCTTCAATTCTCTCTTAAATCTACTCCAATCAGGCTCTCACCCCAAAGCTCCACAGAACCAGCTCCTGTCAAGGTCCATAAGATTTCCATAATACTTGATGCAATGAACAATTCTTGATCCTCCTCTTAGTTGACCTCAGAGCAAAAGGTTACAGTTGACTGTTTCCCTACTTGAAACATTATACTTTCACTTCCATCCAAAACATCATTCCCTTTATTTACTTCACACTTCTTAAAATTATTCCACTGAGGTCTCTTTTTCTTATTATCTCTACAAACTAAGTACTGGCTTACCTCAGGACTCAGCCCCAGATTTCATCTCTTCATTATCTAACACTACCCTCCCCTGGCAGTCTCATTCAGACCTGAGGCTTTAAATACTATCTGTATGTACCTTGAGGACTTCCAAATTTCTACCAACCTGGAACACAAGCAACATATCTAACTAGACATCTGATAATTGTCTTAAACTGTCTCCTTAAATTAATCAACTCCTGGCATGTATGCTCGCTCTCTCTCTCTCTCTCTCCTTGCCACACACAAACTTTGTTCTTCCCAAGAGATGACAACTATTTCAACCCTCCAGTTGCTCATATCAAAAATATGGGAGTCATCCTTGACCCTCAGTCTCCTCTCATACCCCATATGATCTGATCCATCAAAAAAGCTTTTACCTTCTGACTACTCCTACCCTCCACTAGTTCCATCCTGGTCTGAGCCATGGATATCTCTAAACTAGGTTATACTAGTAGTTATCCTGCTTCTCCACCTAGAGTATATTCTCAGCAATAGCATCCAAGGTGTTCCCTTTAACTCTAACTTGGGTCACATCATTCTTCTCAAAACTCTTCAACAGTTTCCCATCTTTTGAAACAAATACTTCGTAATAATTAAGGCTAGAAAGCCCTAAGTATCTGTTTCCCACTAACTTCTTGGCCTCATATTCTGTCTCTGCACTCACTGTGCTCCATCCACACTGGTATCCCTGGGCCTGTATGGTTGCTAGTTTACCCCCAATATACACATAATACCTTCCTTCACTTTTTCAGGTGTCTGCTCAAATGCAACCTTAACATGAGTCCATCCCTGATCACCACACTTAATAAAGCAATACTTCCCACAGCACTCCCCTCCAAAGCACACCTGGTTCTATTTCTCTCCAAAGGATTTACCATTGCTATATATCTTTACTTCATATACTGTTTTGTACACTTGTAACAGCACCTACACAAAGGAGAAACAATGATGAATTTCTCAAAATATTTTCTCACAGAGCACTGCATTCAATGATCACAATAGTGGTAAAAATAGAACAGATGATTTATGTTTCTTTTAGGATATGAAAGCACAGATGGACAAAGATGTTAAATGATTTGTCTACAATCACACACATTGAGGTACTGGCAGAGCTCTCCCTGAAACTGGGATCTCCAGCATCTTTTCCAATTCACATCAGTCTCCAAAAAGCAGGTATATATTTATTTTGTACAGTAATCTTTTAAAAGCTCAACTTGACATCTATTCCTTTAAAACATGATCAAACATTTTTTTAATGTAATATTTTAAAAACTACAGGTAACTAAAAACAGTTAATTGGGCAAATCTGAACATGGAATATCTGGTTTACATTTTAGAATTACTTTCACAATGTGATGATGGTACTGTGTATGTTTGTATGTTTGAATGGGAGGGGCTCATACCTTTTAGAGACACATGACAAAGCGATCTCTAATAGAATAAAATTTTTGGGCTGGGACTGTAGCTCAGTGATAGAGCGCTTGCCTCGCATGCATGAGGCCCTGGGTTCCATCCTCAGCACCATATACAAAGCAATAAAATAAAGACATTGTGTCCATCTACAACTAAAAAAATATTTAAAAATAAAATAAAATAAAATTTTTCATGTATTTTCTCCAGACACAATGTATCTGCTTCAGAGAATCCATTTAACTGCATTAAACCAAAGCAGGTGAAACTCTAAAACTACACTGGAGAGCAATTTAGTAATAACTAATAAATTCAAAGATGTGGATATTTGCAACAATACTGTTTCTGGCTACAACATCTAGAGAAACTCCAACATAGAAACTCAGTAAGATGGACAACACTGATGTTCACTGCAGCACTGTTTATAATCACAAAATACTAGAAACCTAGATGTCCATCAACAAGAAAAGGATGACCATAAACTGAGTAGCTTTTGAATGACTGGGACCCATTTTATCATGTCTAAACTCAAAAAAAAAAATGCTGAGTAGAAAAGCTAGTTGCAAAATCATATTCACAAAATGTCACATATAAATACAGAGAGAAATATACACTTTTTAAGTATAAAAACATTACAGGAGGGTAGTTATCTCTGGGAAAAGAAATAGATCAGGGAGGAATACATATGCAGTACAGGCAAGCTACTATTTCCCGGTGGAAGAAATCTAAAGCAAGTTTGGCAGAACATTACAATGTAGAAAAGCTATGTGTGGGGCTGGGATTGTGGCTCAGTGGTAGAGCCACTTGTTTACCCCCAATATACACATAATACCTTCCTTGCCTCACATGTGTGAGGCACTGGGTTCGATCCTCAGCACCACATAAAATAAATGAATAAAGGTATTGTGTCCATCTACAACTAAAAACAAAAAAAAAATTTTTTTTAAAGCTATGTGTGGTGAATGCACATTTATCATATTCTATTCTATATGTGTTAAACAATTTATAATTTTAAAAGACTTAAAATTATGTCCAAGCACAAAATTTTCAAAAAGAAAGGGAAACCTGGTCCTCTGTAGCAGGAAACTACTTTAGCTTTGGCCTTAGCCTTTAGGGATTAGCAAAATAACTAATATAAACTAAATATTGACATTGGGTAGAAGACAGAAGAAAGTTCCCCTAAGAAACAAGATTATATAAATTTCTATTTTTTAAAGTAGAATAAGAAATATGAGATAAATTTTGAGTTACCTAGGGAATACTAACTGAAGACATTAAAAGTATCAAAGGGTTCAGGATAAAGGCACTGTCACTGTCACGAAGATCCCAAAGCACATAGTAGGTAATGCTTCCCAGAACCTTTTTCTTTTCTTTTTTTTTTTTAAGGTATAAAGTCTAGTAATACTTTTTGTTTAAATTTTTTGTAGTTGTAGATGGACAGAATGCCTTTGTTTATTTTTTATTTTTTTTTCTAAATATTTTTTTAGTTGTAGATGGACACACAGTGTCTTTATTTTATTGCTTTGTATGTGGTGCTGAGGATCGAACCCAAGGCCTCACGCATGCGAGGCAAGCGCTCTGCCGCTGAGCTACAATCCCAGCCCCCTTTGTTTATTTTTATTAAGCTCAATCCCCAGTGCCTTACACATGCTAGACAAGTGCTCTGCCACTGAGCTACAGCCCCAGCCCTAGTAATGCTTTTCTTAATGCAGGTATATAGAAAGCCCAAGATATTTCCCAAGTTCCTCTACCCTGACATAACTCAATCTCCAAGTTCTGATTCCCCTGAAGACTTTGTCAGGAATTGGCTATAAGCTTGGGCTCAGATTAGGCCTTAGCCTAGAGCAGAAGTCAGCAAACCTTTTATTAAAAGGGCCAAAAGATAAGTATCGCTGCTTTGTGGGCCATACCATATTTATGGCAAACTACTGAACTTCACCATTGTACTGTAAAGCTAGCCAGAGACAATACTTATATCAACAGGTATGTGTGTGTGTTTTTTAAATATTTTTTTAGTTGTAGATGGACACAATATCTTTTTTTAATATTTATTTTTTAGTTATAGGTGGACAGAATATCTTTTTATTTTATTTTTTTATGTGGTGCTGAGGATCGAACCCAGTGTCTCCTGCATGCTAGGCGAGCATGTTACCACTGCGCCATAACCCCAGCCCCGGACACAATATCTTTATTTATTTTTATGTGGTGCTGAGGATCGAACCCAGTGCTTCACGCATGCGAGGCAAGCACTCTACCACCGAGCCACAATCCCAGCCCAGGTGTGTATTTTAATAAAACTTTATTGTTGTAGTTTGCGAATCCCAGCTTTACCACATGGTCTTTCTTGTGTCTCACCAGATGACTGTGGTATTGATTAGGTCTCTTAATTGTGATTAGGCAGAATGCCAATATCCTCCAACTATACACCTTTACTGTCTGTGTTCCACTGCCAATGCTGGGGCAGCCACCTGATAAACCTTCCATAGTCTTTCCCCAAAATGGAGAGCTCCAGCCCTCTGCCAAGAATTCATAAGGGATCCACATACAAACATTCTGGAGCCTCTCCTATACAGCTTCCTTTTCTCTGCCCTGAAATTTTAGCCCAAACTCAATTCTCAGCACACTTAGATTACAGTCTGTGCTGTCTGCTGCCCAAAGGTCAAAGGGTTATTTCATATATTTTGTCTAGTTTCTTGGTTGTGTATGATAGGAAGGCTAGAATAGAACCAGTTTCTCCATCATATCCAGATATGAAAGTCTTAATATTTTAGCATATAAAACTACCAAGACCTCAGCTGCGGCATAGTGAAGAATGAAATTATATTGTAATTCAGAGAGTACTAGAGTGCAAATAACTAGCCACTCATTCATTCATCCATCTGTCCATCCACATATACACCCAGCCTACCAGCCAACAAATATTAAGTGCCTACATGTACCAGGAAAATGCTAGCTAAATGCCTTTGAGTCTCAATGTTAGCCTAAAATAGGACTACAACCTGTCCTGCTAATCACATAGGTTTTAGGTAAGGATTAAGTATAAGAAAATGCACATAAAAGCTCTTGCTAAAGCACTACACAAATAAAAGGCATCTTTGTAATGGCAATGAATCATACCCTTTAATAAATCACAAGTTCTTCTGTGTAATTTTTTCAACAACAGAAATAAAATGCACAGTATGATGATAAGAAAGTACAGCACGGGGCTGGGATTGTAGCTCAGTGGTACAGCGCTTGCCTCACATGCATGAGGCACTGGGCTCGATCCTCAGCAACACATAAAAATAAGTAAATAAAGATATTGTGTCCATCTACAACTAAAAAAAATTTAAAAACAAAAAAAAAGTATAGCAAGGCACAAGCACTGTGACAGGGGACTCCAGATTTCAAATCTGCCAGAGAACTGAGTGCATATACAGAAGTGACAGGTGGTGTGTGGATCTACCACACAAACACTGTTGAGAAGCTAAATGCCTAGCATGATACCATTTAAATGAAACAATTTTTTAAATTTAAAATTAAGGTATAAAAATTATTCTAAAATTTTTATTACAGAATACTTCAATACAAATTTCTTAAAGTTTAGCAACAGAAACACTTTCTAAGGGCTGAGGTTGTGGCTCAGTGGTAAAGCGCTTGCCTTGCAAGCATGAGGCACTGAGTTCAATCCTCAGCACCACAGAAAAATAAATAAAATATCATGTCCATCTACAACTAAAAAAAAAATTAGTTTTTTTTAGAAACACTTTCTAGGGGCTGGGGTTATGGCGCAGTGGTAGTGTGCTCGCCTAGCACGCGTGAGACACTGGGTTCGATCCTCAGCACCACATAAAAAATAAAATAAAATAAAGATATTCTGTCCACCTACAACTAAAAAATAAATATTTTAAAAAAAAGAAACACTTTCTAAAATAAATAACATGAATACATGTAACATTCTTTAAAAGTTTGTGGAAACAAATTGCAAAGGTCATACTCATTTTCTCACCAACAGATACTACAGAAAGGAACAAAGGGAAAAAAAGTAAAGAATGGGCTCAGAGAAAGGGTAAATCATTCAAAAAATATATAGGCTGATAAGAATTTAGCAATGCTAGTAAACTAGTGAACCCTACTCAGGTACTTGCGTTCAAAACACAAATGTGAATCTAGCTTTTTTTTTTTTGGACTGGGGATTGAACTCAGGGGCACTCAACCACTGAGCCACATCCCCAGCCCTAGTTTGTGCTTTATGTAGAGACAGGGTCTCACTGAGTTGCTTAGCGCCTCGCCATTGCTGAGGCTGGCTTTGAACTCGTGATTCTCCTGTCTCAGCCTCCCTAAGTGCTGGGATTACAGGCTTGAGCCACCACGCCCGGCTGTGAATCTAGCTTTTAATAAATTATTTCTACCTAGGTATTGGGGACGGGCAATTGATAGTTTTTATACAAACACACACTATACACGTGTGTGTGTGTGTGTGTGTGTATTCTAAAATGCTTCCCATTCTGCTTTCATTTTCTTCTTCCTTTTCTGCTGTTCTACTACTACAATCTTGAAACTTCTAAAATAAATGTCAGCTGTAATGTTAACAGATATTGACAATATTAAAAAAAGAAAAATCAATTATTTCTAAAAGACACAAAAAGTAAAGTGTGACTATAAAATAAATCTGAGTACATTAAAATCAAGAACTTTTGGTTCATCATAAAACACTGTAGGGGTCTGGAAATGTAGCTCAGTGGTAGAGAGCTTGCCGACCATGGGGGCAAGGCCCTGGGTTGGATCCCCAGCATCACACATACACACACTATATATTATTGTGTATATGTATGTGCATATGTATATATATATATATATATGTGTGTGTGTGTGTGTGTGTGTGTGTGTGTGTGTATACACACACATATATATATATTGCCCTAAATAACATAGAAAGACAAGTTACAAGCTGAAAAGAGTTTTAGAATATATATATCCAACAAAAGAATCAAGAATATATAAAGAAGTCTTAAAAATCAGAAACAAAAACACAACCCAGGAGTCTGGGTGGTGGAGAGCAGGGATGAACAAGTGCTTCACAGCAGAAAAACACACAAAACCAATAAAAGTGAAAGAAAAGTTCACATAAAAAGTGATCAAATAAATACAATAAAAGTAAAATACCATTTTACATCCATTTGAGCTCCAAAAAATTAAGAAGTCTAACGAGCAAGATAGAGATCCAATGGTTTTTTTATGCATTTAGCTGGGGAAAATGTTTGGTCTCATTTCCACAAACTGAATAATAACACTTTATAACCCAGGGATTTTACTCCTAGTTTTGCATCAAGAGAGATGTACACTTATACATCAAGAGACATGTCCGAATATTCACAGCAAAACTGCTCACAATAGAAAAATTTTTAAAACTGGAAAACATGCAAAATGCCCACAATACAGGAGGATGAATTAATACACACACACACACAAAGGGTTATTATTCAGAGAAATCAATGAATTACAATGATGTGCAACAATAAGAATAATTCTTGGCCAAGCACAGTGCACAGCCTGTAATCCCAGTAACCTGAAAGGGTGAGGCAGGAAGATCTCAAGTTAAAGGCCACTCTCAGCAACTTAGTGAGGCCCCAAGTAACTTAGCAAAACCCTGTCTCAAAACAAAATATAAAAAGGGTTGAGAATGTGGCTCAGTGGTTAAGCACTCAGGTTCAATCCCTGGTACTGGGGAACAAAATATAAATCTTAGCAATACAATATTAAGTAAAATGCTAAGTCCCAAATGATTAAATCATAGAGTAATCGTCTTATTTCATAAAAATAAAACCAAAAAAAAAAAGCTTTTTTCTGATAGATACAAATGTAATAAAGCTATACAAAAACTGAAAGCAAGGTGGGTGTGGTGGTACAACACCTATAATCCCAGCAGTTCGGGAGATTAAGTTAAGAGGATCGTGGGTTTAAAGCCATGCTCAGCAATTTAGCAAGGCCCTAAGTAACTCAGTGAGACCCTGTCTAAATAAAATACAAAAAAGAGCTGGGGATGTGGCTCAGTGGTTGAGTGCCCTTGGATTCTATCTCTCGTACAAAAAAAAAAAAAAAAAAAAACCAGAAGGCAAGGAAATGATGAACACAGAATTCAGATTAAATTCCATGGAGGAAGGCATGGGATAGAATGGTTGAGAGAATCTATAGTCAGATGTAGGGTATTAAGTACCTACCTTTCTTCCCAGTGGTGAATAAACAGGTACTTAAGTTTTAAAAATAAAATAAAAAAATAAGTTTTAAAAATAAAATAAAATAAAATAAAATAAGTTTTAAAAATAAAATATTTTTAAGTTTTAAAAATAAAATAAAATACCTTATTTTATTTAAAAATAAAATAAGGTACTTAAGTTTTAAAAATAAAATACATGGCTATACATGGGCCAGTGACATTATGTCAAAAACAAGAATTATGGCCAATTCGTAATCCAAGTTTATACATTACGTCCTTTCAAGTGGCTTAGCCTAAGTTTTTACTGAATTGAGTTTCTGTCCCCTTGATTAAGGTATATACCTTAATATATATATACTTTTTTTAAAAAGTCAAATCTACTTGACTGTGAACAGTTGTTGAGTTAGGGACATAGCCAATAAGAACACTTGCCTATAAAGTATAAAGCGGGCTGGGGTTGTGGCTCAGTGGTAGAGCACTTGCTTAGCATGTGTGAGGCCCTGGGTTCGATTCTCAGCACCACATATAAATAAATGAATAAAATAAAGAACCATCAACTAAAAAAAATATTTAAAAAAAAATAAAGTGTAAGGCTTTGAGTTCCATCCCCAATAGCACATGAAGTTGTTATATTATTTTCCTAATATAGACAACTTAATGTTGACATTGCTGATACATATAATATCTTAAGTTATTATATCTGAGTATAATTCACGGATTGATGAGTTTACTTGTGGTCTATCTAACAACATTCATGAAGTAACAATTTAGTAAATCCTCTTTGCTTGCTACATCCTGGAAAGGGAAAACTTCATAACCTGTAAGTTTTCTGTTTAGCCGGGCACGGTGGTGCACACCTGTAATCCCCGCACTTTAGGAGGCTGAGACATGAGAATCGCGAGTTCAAAGCCAGCCTCAGCAAAAGCGAGGTGCTAAGCAACTCAGTGAGACCCTGTATTTTATTTAAAGAAATAAAATTAAAAAAATAGGGCTGGGGATGTGGCTCAGTGGTTCAAGTGCCCCTGAGTTCAATCCCCAGTACCCTCCCCCCAAAAAAAGTTTTCTGTTTACAAGATGGCTTGTTTCTCAACTAACTCCTAAAATACAGACACCAACTCAAAAAAATCTTACTTATGAATGATACTTCCAAGTCAACTTGGTATTGTTTCTTTTTCCTCAGAAAAAGTAATATGCGAAAAACCTACCCTAAGATTTTCTCAGAAAACAAATATTAGGGTAGGGGTTTCCACAACAACTCAACCACTTAATAATAAATATGCATATATTTAAAACTTCAGGAGGAAATAGGACTATATAAAAAGAATTTGTTTTAAGCTGGGTGCAGTGGCACACAATCCCAGCAGCTCAGGGAGCTAAGGCATGAGGATCTCAAGTTCAAAGCCAGCCTCAGCAACTTAGCAAGGCCCTAAGCAACTCAGTGAGACCTGTCTCAAAACAAAAAATAAAAAAGGGGTGAGGAGGTGCTTCAGTGGTTAACTGACCCTGGATTCGATCTCTGGTATCAAAAAAATAGAGAGAAAGAATTTATTCTAAAGAGTTTCAATTGCTGAATTTTATCATTTTCCAATTAATGTGGCAGTTATAGAACTTTATATTTACCTATCTCTGACAAATGTTCACCAGGGAAGCAGTATATATAAATAATTGATAAGTACTCAAGAATAATGATTTTCATATGTGAAAAGGGTCTCTTGTCTGAATTTCCATTGTAAAACAAACTTCAAACCTCTAAAATGATGTACTTATTAGCTGCAAGGCTTTAAACTGTCCAATCATCAGATAATACCAAGCCAAAAGAGAGACAGAGACAGAAACACAGAAATAGAACAATATTAGCAAATGATACGAAATGAATTCAATCATTTAAGTGTTGTTACTCACTTGTCAAACACTCAGGTCTCCAGGGCTTTCCTTAGACCCTTTACATCACCTATCAAGGATAACAACCCCCAAATAAGCATTCTAAGAATATTACGGGTAATCTAGAAATAGGAACACTTCCTTCCTGCATTATCACTAGTGAATAAATCTGAGTATTAAATAAATATTCCCATACAGCATTACACGAAGTAATTCTGATAAAGCATTATTATGCAAAATAAATTCAGCATCACAATCCTATGTAGTTCAAAGTTTAACATTTGGCAGATGGAAAAGACAGACTTAAAAATTAAACTTAAAAATTAATTAAATTAATTAAAAATTAGAAGATTATGCAACTAATAAATGGAGATTAAATGCAAATTCAGGTCTCCTGACTGGAATTGTATTCACAGACAACTAAAGGGAAAAATAGACTATAAGTCAGAGATCAGGTCTATAGTGTCTGAATGGCCATTCACAGTCATAAAGACCTTTTTTTCTTCTGGCTCTGTGAATTCTGCTTTCTGAAAAATAATACCTCCTGCATGATATGCTCGCCAAGGCTACTGTGAAATAACTAACATTCATGGGAGTAGTCTAAAAAGTATAATATCTAAAAAAGGAAGATTGCCCTTTCAACCTTCCAATTTCCTAAACTCAAGAACAGCAATACAGCACACCATTAGCTTGTGATTGGTATTTTCTCAGTCTGTACCAAATTCTGCAATTCAAGGAGAACACTAACTAAATATCAATTATTCAGAGGCTAGAACTAATAAATAGAAAAGTATGGGGCTGGGGATATAACTCAGCTGTTTCCCCTCTCATGCACAAGGGCCATGGGTTCAATCCCTAGCCCCACACACACACACAAAAAGTATAACCACCAGGTTCATTTATCAAAACTTAATATTCATTATTAAGACAGAAAAACAGAATAATCTAAATTCCCTCATCCTGAAAAGGCCTCCCCAATAATTCCTAATAATGACAAAGCATTCGGCTACACATTTTACATACATTATTTAATCCACATAAACCCTCTGTGGAAGCTACAATTATATTGCTTACACAGAAGAAATGATAATTTCAAGGAATGAAATAACTTATCTGAATCAAGCAGCCAGTCAATGGCAGAGGCAGAATTAGAACTAGACCACCTGTCTGCAGAGCTAGGGCTCTTTCAAATGACTCATAATGACAAAGTTTCTTCCAAAAAAGCCCACCCTCCACAATGCCAGCTCTCCAGAAAGCCTCCCCTCATCATATCCCAAACATAAAACTAATTCTTCTTCTTCTGTGCCTTCAAAGCACTTTTTAGTTCCTTTCTGGCAACACCTGTACCTACTTACAGTCAAATGAACAAACAAAAATAAAAATCTATAGCCGGGCACGGTGGCACAAGCCTGTAATCCCAGCACTTAGGGAGGCTAAGACAGGAGAATCTCAAGTTCAAAGCCAGCCTCAGCAATGATGAGGCACTAAGCAACTCAGTGAGACCCTGTCTCTACATAAAACACAAAACAGGGCTGGGGATGTGGCTCAGTGGTCGAGTGCCCCTGAGTTCAATCTCCAGTACCCAAAAAAAAAAAAAAAAAAATCTATAGCATGAATCTGAATGTGTATATATACATACGTGTTTGTGAGCTAATATAATTTGTACATTTAAAATCCTGGGGAAAAATAAAATAAAATAAAATCCTGGGGAGGTGTTCTCTTTTTTTCTTTTAGACTGAGGATTGAACCCAGATATCCTTTGCCACTGAGGTATACCTACAGGCCTTTTAACTTTTTATTTTGAGGTAGACTCTTGCTAAATTGCAGAAACTGGCCTCAAACTTGTGATCCTCCTGTTGCAGCTTCCCAAGTAGCTGAGATTACAGGCATGCATCACTGTGCCCAGTAAAATTCTAATTTTTAAAAACAAAATTTTACTTTAGATTCATATGCTTACTTTGCATTATAGTTTCTGGTATCCACATTTTAGCCCCTGTTCCTTACCTCCCTCATTAACAATAAGAGACTGTGGTCTGAATGGTGATTACCACTTACTCCCGGGTTAGTAACCTTGAGCAAATAAATTCTCTGAATCTCAGGTTTTTCATCTCTGAGTAATAACTCTACTTCAGAGGGGTTTTTTGGTGTTGTTGTTTTAAATTTTTTTTGTAGTTGTAGATGGACAGAATGCCTTTATTTGTTACGCAGTACCAAGGATCGAACCCAGCATCTCATACATGCTAGGCAAATGCTCTGTGCTGAGCCATAACCCTCCCTACCTCCATACTTAAGAGTTATTTTAGAACTGGACAAGAATGTCTTTAAAGAGCTCAACAGAGAGATTAAACAGTTTGTCCAAAATCACAGGGCTAGCGAGTAACCGAGCAAAGATATAAATTCAAGCTTGTGTTTCATAACCTGTGCTACTAAGTCAGTTGCCTGATTCCAAATTCCAGTTTCTAAGCACCACCTACATAGCTCACCCAATCATTATAACCTTCCAGATCTTTTTTTTTTTTTGTACCAGGGATTGAATTCAGAGGTTACTGACCACTGAGCCACATGCCCAGCTCTATTTTGTATTTTATTTGGAGACAGGGTCTCACAGAGGTACTTAGTGCCTCGCTGTTGCTGAAACTGGCTTCGAACTCGCGGTTCTCCAGTCTCAGCATCCCAAAAAGCTGGGATTACAGGTATGCACTGCTGCACCAGGCCCAGATCTTAATTCTTAATGGCTAGAGTCAGGGAGCGACCAGAACCATGACAACTTCACTTACTGGTCAGTCAATGTATGCTTCTTGCATTGATTATGAAAACTCAATAAATACAGTATTTGTAATATTCCAAAACCGCATGAGCAAGAAGACCCTCAGTTTCCAAGTGAGATTTCAGACTCTTGTCTTTACAAAGTTAGTTACACTTCCAATCCCCAATAGCATTAAAAGAAACTATTTCATAAATCTGGTATCTCACTCTTCTGCTAAAAATAGCTTCTCGTTAATTTCCCTAAAAGCTTTTAATGCTCAACTCATCTACTGTTAAAAAATAAAAATTAGTGGTGTCCTTCATGACAATATCTGAAAATGCTGGCATTTTAATATTGCAAATCCACACTGGCTTCTCTACCACGTTTGCTTTTTAACTTCTTAAAGATTAATGAACTTTTACTTTAATGCTTTTCTTCTCTATCAGCCCTGATGCTTCAATAATTTTATACAATTTCCCTTGGAATAAAATTTTAACAGAGTAGGCAGTTCTTTATTCTTTATACTTCATTGTAAACAGTGTCCACAGATGATATTTCCAAATTCAGCAACCACAATAATTCCTCCATCTTTCTTATGACATCTTTAGAGATTCCTTCTTTGATTGACAGATTCAACTAATAGTAACTTCATCCCTTTTTACTACAATTCTTAGAATGTTTGCTTTGCTTTGCTTTCACTATTTTTTTTAAATATTTTTTTAGTTGTTGATTGACCTTTATTTATTCATTTATTTATAAGCGGTGCTGAGGATCGAACCCAGTGCCTCCCACATGCGAGGTAAGTGCTCTACCACTGAGCCACAATCCCAGCCCCTCACTATTGTTTTTATTAACAAAATGAATTAACTAAAGAGTGAACTAGAAACGATACAGAATATATAATAACAAAATGATGTAAGGGGGAAACAACCTTTAAATGAATTATCATTTAGTTATACAGTAAATACAATTTAAGAGTTCTAATTCACTGTTAGATACAGAAGTATCAAAATATAATCTGGTTAATAATATACATTCTACTGGTGACCAGAATAGTGATTACCCATGTGCCAGACATTAGGGTGAATATTAACATGCATTTAGTAATGATTACAATGATAATAACAGATTATGCCTAACACTTAAATAGAGCTTACTATGTTACAGGCATTGTTCTAAATACACTACACATATTATTTCATTTAAATTTCACAATAACCCTCCAAAGTAAGTACTATTATTTCCAATTTACACATGAGAAAATGGAGGCTTTGAAAAGTTAATAACTAAATTATTACAATATAAGCAAGAAAGTGACAAAGCTGTAATTGAAATTTTGGTTGGAATATAAAGTCAAGCTGTTGTCCTCTAAATAATCATTATTATCACCCTACCCCCAAACAACTCTTCAAAATACTATCTATTCCCTAAATGACAAAGAATCAAAATGTATGGTTCTCCATAACAAGGCACCCACCTCACATACAATTTTATCGCCAAAAACAATATTTAAACTTTAGCTATAGCCAAATTGATCTTGCATACAGTCCTCAAAATCATCATTCACTCCTCTACACCTTTCTTCATGTAACTTTACTCCTGACCAAAATAACCTCTACAATTTTCAACCCAAACTCTGCCTGGGGTTCAAATTAAGTTCCACCTCATTCACAAGATATTCTCTGACAGGTCCAGTCTTAAATTCTGTTCGCACCAACTCTTTTAGTAACTACCAGAAGTATCACTATTAATCATATACTACCTTGCATTTCAACTTTAAATGCACTTTTCTCCAAACTATACATTGAGGACCATAACTATGTTTCAAAATCTAGTATACCTCTAAAAGCTGAAAAAATACTGTCAAATAGATGAAAATGCATATTGATTTAGTTAGCACTAGTAAGACAAAGAAAAGTAAAAGCTTTTTGTGACAGACCTGGATTATAACCTAATATTTTCTAACTATTTGACAGTGGTAAGTAATCCTGAGTTTCTATTCTCATCTGTACAAACAAAAATAAAACCTACATTTCACAGAGTTGTTACAAAATTTATATGAGAGACAACAGATTACCTTCAAAGGAGGGAGATTGACAGTTCTCAGTATTAATAACAAAAGATAAAAAACTGAGGAAAAGCACTTTCAATGTGCTTAAAAAAATATAACTGCCAAGCCGGGCGCGGTGGCACAAGCCTGTAATCCCAGCACTTAGGGAGACTGAGACAGGAGAAACGCGAGTTCAAAGCCAGCCTCAGCAATGGCGAGGCGCTAAGCAACTCAGTGAGACCCTGTCTCTACATAAAACACAAAATAGGGCTGGGGATGTGGCTCAGTGGTCAAGTATCCCTGAGTTCAATCTCCAGTACCAAAATATATATATATATTTTATATATATATATAAAATATATATTTTTATATAAATATATATATATAAAACTGCCAATAAAGAATTCTATACCCAATGCATATATCCTACAGAAATTAATGCAAGCAAAAGCATTTTGAGAAAAACAAAACAGACTATGCCACCAGCAAGCTGGTACTAAGAGAAAATTCTAAAGGGTATTCTTTAGGCTAGAAAAAAATTATAAAAGATCAAAGGTCTGAAATTCAGACACGAAAAGAGCAAAGAAAGTGCTATGGATATGGGTAAATTCTAGTGAATATTAACAGCTATACTATTATAAAAACAGTATTTAATACTTAAACGTATTCTACATATTAAGTATTTAGAATAAAGTATACAAAAAAAGTATAAGTTGAAAAAAGGGTAAAGGAACTCTAAAATGCATGCATTGCTAGGATAAAGAGTAATAATAGTATTAATGAACAATAATTCAAAGAAGTACACCGCCATCTATGTCCACCATTAGGTGTGGTGATAGGGAGAATTAAGAGTTCACGCAGTAACAAGATGTGTGCCCTCTGACAAGTCTCCTATTTCTGTGTTTTTTTTCCCCAAAGGAAAATGAGAGGCTGAATTATATGACCTCTTAAGATACATCAGACTCTCACATGTTATTAAAACATATGAACAGGGCTGGGGTTGTGGCTCAGTGGTAGAGCGCTTGCCTCACATGCATGAGGCACTGGGTTCGATCCTCAGCACCATATAAAAATAAAGATATTGCGTCCATCTACAACTAAAAAAATTTTTTGTAAAATACCATTTTTTAAAATCCACCTTTTTCCTGCTATACTTTTATCATCATCATAGTCTTTGCATCAGGATACATAGAAATGATAAGGTTTCTTTTCTTTAATATTTTATTAGTTGTTGATGGGCATTATTATTTATTTACGTATATGTGGTACTGAGAATCAAACCCAGTGCTTCACACATGCTAGGAAAGCGCTCTACCACTAGAGCCACAACCCTAGCCCAGCAGGTTTCTTTTTAAAGCTTAGTATTAAATATTAAATATCTTCCCCCAGTTTAATTTTACATTACTCTGCCAAGAAAAAAAAAATTAAAACTCAAGTTATCTGAAGCCTGGACACACTTGTACGATTAGCTGTGCTATATAAAATTTGGTGTCTTTATTCTTCCTGCTATGTAAGATGGCCCAAGAAAGATGGGACCAGGTTAAAATTGTTTTTGAAAAGTGTGCTACAAAATGGGTGGCAGGGGGGCTGGGATTGTGGCTCAGCGGTAGAGCGCTTGCCTTGCATGCGTGAGGCCCTGGGTTCGATCCTCAGCACCACATACAAGGCAATAAAATAAAGACATTGTGTCCATCTACAACTAAAAAAAAAATTTAAAAAAACAAAAACAAAATGGGTGGCAGGGCTGGGGCTGTAGCTCAGTGGTAGAGAACATGCCTTGCACATGTGAGGCACTGGGTTCAATCCTCAGCACCACATAAAAATCAATAAAGATACTGTGTCCGTTTACAACTTAAAAAAAAAAAGTTTACAGAAAAATGGATGGCAGGTTATAAACCAGGTTACAAAGTAAGGATGGGGGTAAGGGAAGAACATTTTCTTTCAGGGGATTAAAAAAATTTTTTCTAAAGAGTCCTAGTCTACAAATTTTTCCCAAAATGGTGAATGAAGAGGTAAAATCTCAAAATGAGATTCAAAGTACTATCTCTGTGAGGCACCAGTAGTTGAGTAGTTGTCTTACTGCGGAAGGTAATTGCCCAGAAGGGTGATAACTGTGTTGACCATCCCCCACTCTCCCCAGGTAGAGGTATAGAAATTGAAAGTTTATTTCCCAATGGCTGTGAAAGAGAGCTGAAGCTTGACTGGTACTGAATTATCCAAGAAGTTTCTTCTAGAAACATACAATTCAGACTCTTCCTGTCACTTTAGCAAAGAAGTTATTTTTAGAAGCACTTGGGAAGTTCCTCCTCCACCCCAAGGTGGGAAGGCTTAGAGAAGATAGTCATCAGTACAGCCACCTTGCAGGCCATTACAGAATTCCTAAAGGTTGAAATGCCACAGAAGGAGACAAAGGCTGGTGCCACCACCAGGACATGGAAAATCTGATGCGACTGGAACTATATGTTAAATTTTCCAGGAAAGAAAGCTCAAGAATCCAAACAGCATAAAGGCCAGCTCCAGTGATATATAGCACAGCCATGAGGAAGAACCAGCCCATCTGGCCCACTGTAGTGGCCTTGAAAACTCCCTCAGCAATAGTGAAGTGCATAGTGAGCACAACATCACTCAAGCCGAGTCCTGGGAACATGCCTGCTCTTGTCTGCTCGTGCTTATGAGTGGCAAACTGGTCCTACTGTGCCACAATGATAGCAGAGATACCCAGAACACAGATAATGGAGAGGTAGATGATTTGAGGCTATGGGGATCAATAGAAGGAGTAATAGAGTCAGGGCACAAAGCTCTCCATAATCACTAGAGCAATCCCTTAATAGTCCAGTATGGAAAAAGTCTGAAACTTTCTCTGAATGACAAAAGACAGTGCCAGAAAAGCCAGAAAAGCACTAAACCCAAAAAGAACATACCAAAAAACAAAAAAACAACAAAAAAAAAAAACCCATACTTTCTCCTGAAGAGAAGCCATGAAATATATATTTGGTCTAAGCATAGTCAAGATTCTCAAAGAGAAATAGCATGAAACAAGTAGATGGGTCTAGATGTTGCCAGTTTCTGTGAAGATGTGGAAGATGCTCTTTTTTTCTTTTATAACAGTGGAATGTTTATTTGGAAACTATCTTCTGTGTAAATCTGATCTAGAAAACTAGAGTAGGGCTACTGTGGTGAAGGTGGATGTGCGGTTCTTTGGGGCCCCTAGGATTCCTAGAGCACTATTTGAAGGCAACTTATCTAGTAGGTTGGCACTTGCTGGGAAAAGTTCAAAGGATGCCATGACGCCTAAGGCTCTGGCTTTAGATTTGAAGGAACAAAGTAGGATTGTAACAGACTCATTTGAGTTGTTTAGTCTAGGTAAGGACAGCAGAATTCCAGGCATTGGGGCACTGGTCTCATTGTCCAAGATACCACCTGCCTCATTTCACCCTCTGCCTATAGCAGCCATGGCCTACCACTTATAGGGTAGAAAACTTATCTTCACCATCTAGCTATTAAGTTTAATCTTTCAAAGCTGTGGCATCACTGTTTTTCTTGCCCATATAAAAGGCATCATCTGATATATTCCTGTATCAACAAAGATTGTTCAAGTTCGGATCCTGATATAGGATTAACAATAGATCTTTAAGCTAACCCTAAAGCAGGGGGGTTGGGAGATGATTTACAGTGGAATCATCAAACAGACCTCATTCTCATGGAAGTCTGGGATCATTCCCATTGGGGAGCTGACCATGTGTATAGCATTCTTGCCAAACAGCTGGAACTCAGTGGATGAGTAGCTCCCAAAAGCCATTGCTGGCTGGGTGTGGTGGCACACGCCTGTAATCCCAGTGCCTCAGGAGGCTGAAGCAGGAGGATCACAAGTTCAAAGCTAGCCTCAGCAAAAGCAAGACACTAAGCAACTCAGTGACACCCTATCTCTAAATAAAATGCAAAAGAGGGAGACTGACCCCAGCCCGACATGCAAAGGTGGTGGAACAGACCGAAAGCAGCTCATAGTGCAGAGGAGGAGCTGGACTGCACTGCCAGCACCCCATCTACCAACGCATGGCTATCCCAGCCTGCTTCTATCTAGAGACAACAGCCACACAGGACCGGGAAAATCATCACCAAGGTCCTGTAGGCCTGATTACACCAGAGGTGAGGTATTGATAACCTGCAGGGACACTACAAGATTATAGGGTAGAAACTAAAATACCTCAGATTGGCCCTGCTAGAGAGGAAGACACATGAACAACATGAAAAAAACAAGGGAAGAAAATGCCCCAAACCAAGATGCTACAATAATGGAATCCATTGACAGTACAGTAGATGAAATGTCAGAGGAGGAATTCAGAACGTACATAATTAAAATGATCTGTGAAGCACAGAATAATGTAAGAGCAATTACAGGCCAACAATTGATCAATCCAACCAATAGATTAGAGAGCAAATACAGGCAACAATTGGATCACTCCAACAAAGAGATAAAAGAGTAAATAACATGGGTAGTAAAAGATTACTTCAAGAAGAAGAGACTCTGAAATAAAAACCAAACAAATCCTTTAAATGAAGAAAACAATAAGTAAATTCAATAGAAAGCATCACCAAACTACATCACTTGGAAGACAGAACTTCAGGCAATGAACACAAAATATGTAATCTTGAAAATAAAATTGATCACACAATGAAGAAGGTAAGAAACCATCAACAGAATGTCCAAGAATTTTGGGATAGAATCAAAAGACCAAATCTAAGAATTATCGGGATAGAGGAAGACACAGAGAAACAAACCAAAGGACTGTGCAATCTCTTCAATGATATATCAGAAAAATTTCCCAAACACGAAGAATGAATTGGAAAATCAAATGCAAGAGGCTTACAGGACACTAAATATACAAAACTACCACAGATCCACACAAAGGCACATTATAATGAAAATGCCTAGCATATACAATAAGGAGAGAATTTTAAAAGCTCCAAGACAAAAGTTTAAGATTACATACAGGGGGAAAACAATTTGGATCTCAGCAGATTTCTCAATGCAGATCCTCAAAGCATATACTAACCTCTGAAAGAAAATGGATGTCAACCAAGAATCTTATATCCAGCAAAACTAAGCTTCAGATTTGATGACAAAATAAAAACTTTCCATGATAAACAAAAGTTAAAAGAATTTACAGCAAGAATTGCCTGCACTACAGAACATTCTCAGGAAAATATTCCATGAGGAGGAAATGAAAAACAACAATGAAAACTGGCAAATGGAGGAACTATACAAAAAGCAAAAGCCAATCAAAGGAGAAACCAAATCCAAGTTAAAAACCAAAAATAAACCAAAATGACCAGGAATACAAACCATATTTCAATAATAACCCTGAAGGTTAATAGGTTAAACTCATCGATTAAAAGACATAGACTGGCAGATAGGATTTAAAAAAAAAAAAAAAAAGAAAAGACCCAACAATATGCTGTTGCCTTCAAGAGACTCATCTCATAAGCCGGGCGCGGTGGTACAAGCCTGTAATCCCAGCACTTAGGGAGGCTGAGACAGGAGAATCAAGAGTTCAAAGCCAGCCTCAGCAACGGCGAGGCACTAAGCAACTCAGTGAGACCCTGTCTCTACATAAAACAGAAAATAGGGCTGGGGATGTGGCTCAGTGGTCAAGTGCCCCTGAGTTCAATCTCCAGTACCAAAAAAAAAAAAAAGACTCATCTCATAGAAAAAAGACATCCACAGACTGAAGGTGAAAGAATGGGGAAAAAAAACCACTCACAAGGACCAACCACATAAACAAGTAAACAAGCAGGGGTTTCCATCTCATATCAGATAAAGTAGACTTCAAACCAAAGATAGTAAGAAGGGACAAAGAAGGTCATTTCATACTGCTTAAGAAAATCATACATCAATAAAACATAACAATCATAAATATCCATCCCCCGAACAATGGAGCATCCATGTATATCAAACAAACTCTTCTCAACTTTGAGAATCAAATAGACCACAACGCAATAATACTGGGTGACTTTAACACATCCCTCTTACCACTGGACAGACCTTCCAAACAAAAACTAAACAAAGAAATCATAGAATTCAATAATAAAAATCAATAATTTAGAATTAACAGACATATACAGAATATTTCATCCATCAACAAGTGAATACACTTGTTTCTCAGCAGCACACGGACCCTTCTCTAAAATAGAGCATATGTTAATGCCACAAAGCAAGTCTTGGCAAATATAAAAAAGTAGAGACATTACCCTGCGTTCTATCAGACCATAATGAAATGAAATTAGAAATCAATGATAAAATAAAAAGTAGAAGCTACTCCAACACCTGAAGATTAAATAATACACTATTATATGATGAATGGATAACAGAAGACATCAAGGAGGAGATAAAAAAAATTCTTAAGAGGTACATGAGAACTCTGATACAACATAACAAAATCTCTGGGACACTGTAAAGGCTGTGTTAAGAGGAAAGTTCAAGCTAGGCGTGGTGGCGCACACCTGTAATCCAAGCACTTTGGGAGGGTGAGACAAGAGAATCACGAATTCAAAGCTAGTCTCAGCAATGGCGAGGCACTAAGCAACTAAGTGAGACCTTGTCTCTACATAAAACACAAAATACAAGCCGGGCGCGGTGGCGCAAGCCTGTAATCCCAGCGCTTAGGGAGGCTGAGACAGGAGAATCGCAGTTCAAAGCCAGTCTCAGCAACAGCGAGGCACTAAGCAACTCAGTGAGACCCTGTCTCTAATAAAATAGGGCTGGGGATGTGGCTCAGTGGTCGAGTGCCCCCAAGTTCAATCTCCAGTACCAAAAAAAACCCACAAAATATGGCTGGGGATGTGGATGAGTTCAATCCCTGGTACCAAAAAAAAAAAAAGAAAGGGGCTGGGGTTATGGCGCAGTGGTAGCGTGCTCACCTAGCATGCGTGAGGCACTGGGTTCGATCCTCAGCACCACATAAAAATGAAATAAAGATATTCTGTCTGCCTACAACTAAAAAATAAATATCTTTAAAAAAAAAAAAAGAGGAAAGTCATTGCATTGAGTCCTACAAGACCTTCAAAGAAGAATTAGTACCAGGGGCTGGGATTATGGCACAGTGGTAGCGTGCTCGCCTAGCGCGCGGGAGGCACTGGGTTCGATCCTCAGCACCACATACAAATAAAATAAAGATATTGTGTCCACCTACTACTAAAAAATAAATATTTTTTAAAAAAAAGAATTAGTACCAACACTCTTCAAATTATTCCATAAAATATGAAAGGAGGGAACCCTACCAAACTCATTCTATGAAGCTAGTATCCCCCAATTCCAAAACCAGACAAAGACACATCAAAGAAAGAAAACTGTAGACCAATATCCCTGATGAACATAGACACAAAAATTTTCAAAAAAATTCTGGCAAATTGCATACAAAAACATATTAAAAAGATAGTGCATCACGATCAACTGGGATTTCATCCCAGGTATGAAAGGTTGGTTCAACATACAGAAATCAATAAACATAATTCATCACATTAAAGGACTTAAAAGACAAGAATCATATGATTATCTCAACAGATGCTGAGAAAACATTTGACAAATTAAAGCACCTCTTCATGTTGAGAACACTAGAAAATCTAGAAATAGTAGGAACATACCTCAACACTGGAAAAGCTATCTATGCAAAACCAAAAGCCAACAACATCCTAAATGGAGAAAAATTAGAAGCATTCCCTCTAAAAATGGGAACAAGACAGGGATGCCCTCTTTCATCACTTCTACTCAACATAGTCCTTGAAACTAGCCAGAGCAATTAGACAAAAGAAATTAAAAGAATACTAATAGGAAAAGAACTTAAACTATCATTATGTGCCAACAACATGATTCTATACTTAGAGGATCCAAAAAATTCCACCAGAAAACTTCTAGAATTAATAAATGAATTCAGAAAAATAGCAGGATATAAAATCAATACCCATAAATCAAATGCATTTCTATACCTCAGTGATGAATCCTCTGATAGAGAAATTAGGAAAACTACCCCATTCACAATAGCCTCAAAAAAAAATAAAATAAAATACTTGGGAATCAATTTAACAGAAGAGGTAAAAGACCTCTACAATAAAAACAACAGGACACTAAAGAAAAATTGAAGAAGATCTTAGAAGATGGAAAGGTCTCCCATGCTCTTGGATAGGCAGAATCAATACTGTCAAAATCGCCATACCATCCAAAGCACTATACAGATTCACTGTGATTCCAATTAAAATCCCAACATGAAATTAATTTGGAAAAATAAGAGACCAAGAATAGCCAAAGCAGTCCTTAGCAAGAAGAGTAAAGCAGAAGGCATCACAATACCAGACCTTAAACTATACTACAAAGCTATACTGACAAAAACAGCACGGTACTGGCACCAAAATAGACATGTCAACCCATGGTATAGAATAGAAGACACAGAGACAAACCCACATAAATACAGTTATCTCCTGTGGTATATATACACAATGGAATATTACTCAGCAATAAAAGAGAATTATGGCATTTGCAAGTAAATGGATGGAGTTGGAGAATATCATGCTAAGTGAAGTAAGCCAATCTCAAAAAATCAAATGCCAAATGTTCTCTCTGATAAGTGGATGCTGATTCATAATGTGGGGGAGAACACAGGAAGCATGGAGAAACTTTGGTCACAGGGGTGGGAGGGGGCAGGGGGACAGTAAAGATGGTGGAAAATGATGGACATCATAGCCCTAGCTTTTATGTATGACTGCATGTATGTTGTGATTCTACATCACATACCACCAGAGAAATGAAAAGTTGTGCTCCACTTGTGTACAATGAATCAAAGTGCACGCTGCTATCATGTATACCTAAGTAAAATAAATAAATAAATAAGATTTAAATAAATACAGTTATCTCATACTAGACAAAGATAGCCTCTTCAACAAATGGTGCTGGGAAAACTGGATATCTATATGCAGCAAAATGAAACTAAACCCCTCTCACCACGCACAAAACTCAACTCAAAGTGAATCAAGGACCTAGGAATTAGACCAGAGACCCTGCATCTAACTGAAGAAAAAGTAGGCCCAAATCTTCACCACGTCGGGTTAGGCCCTGACTTCCTTAACAAGACTCCCAAAGGTCCAGAAATAAAAGCAAGGATCAATAAATGGGATGAATTCAAACTAAAAAGCTTCTTCTCGGCAAAAGAAACAATGAAGTGAAGAGAGAGCCTACTTTTGGGAGCAAATTTTTGCCACACGCACATCAGATAGAGCACTAATCACCAGGATATATAAAGAACTTTACACCAAAAAAACAAACAACCCAATCAATTAATGGGCTAAGGAGCTGAACAGACACTTGCAAGAAGAAGAAATACAATCAATCAACAAATATATGAAAAAAAAGTTCAACATCTCTAGCAATCAGAGAAATGCAAATCAAAACTAAGATTTCATCTCACGCCAGTCAGAATGAGAGTTATCAAGAATACAAGCAACAGGGGCTGGGATTGTAGCTCAGTGGTAGAACGCTTGCCTCACATGTGTAAGGCACTGGGTTCGATCCTTAGTACCACATAAAAATAAAATAAAGTATTTTTTAAAAAAAGAATACAAGCAACAGTAAGTGTTGGCGAGGATGTGGGGGGGCACACTCATACATTGCTGGTGGGACTGCAAATTGGTGCAACCAATCTGGAAAGCAGTATGGAGATTCCTTAGAAAACTTGGAATGGAACCACCATTTGACCCAGCTACCCCACTCCTCAGTCTATACCCAGAGGACTTAAAAACAGCATACTATAGTGACGCAGCCACTTCAATGTTTATAGCAGCTCAACTCACAATTGCTAAACTGTGGTAGCAACCTAGATCCCCCTCAACAGATGAATAAATAGAAAAACTGTGGTACATATACATAATGCAATATTACTCAGCATTAAAAGAGAACAAAATTATGGCATTTTGCAGGTAAATGGATAGAATTGGAGAATATCATGCTAAGCGAAGTAAGCCAATTCCAAAAACCAAAGGCCAAATGTTCTGATAAGTGGATGCTGATTCATAATGGGGGGGTGGGGGGTGGAGGAACTTTGGGCAAATGGGATGGAGGGAAGGAGACATGTAGGCAGAGAAGATGGTGGAATGATATGGACAACAATGCCCAAGTACTTGTACGACTGCACATGTGGTGTAACTCTATACTGTGAACAACCAGAGAAGTGAAAAGTTGTGCTGCATTTGTATACAGTGAATCAAAATGCATTCTGCTGTCATGTATATCTAATTAGAATGAATGAATAAACAAATGAATGAAGCAAAACAGGGCTGGGGATGTGGCTCAGCAGCCAAGTGCCCCTTAGTTCAATCCCCAGTACCAAAAAAATAAAAATAAAAATAAAAAAAGAGCCATTGTTTGGTCAGATGATGGGCCAGCATGACTTGGTCCATGTGTGGGCATCCAGCAGGGACATGGCATGGTACTTCATAAGGTAGGCAAGGCACAAAGTAGCTGAGTGACTCATGCCAGTGGCACAGTGTAGCAGCATACAGCCGTGCTTCATTCCCATGCTGTGGATGTGGTCTGCGATGGGTTCAAAGAAGTCATAGAGCTGCAAGATGCGTACATCAGCCACAGGATATACTGGATATCCTCATAGAAGGTATTTACCACCTCTACTGAGACACTGGTGACTGAAGTGATCTGGTTGCTAGACAGCAAGAGCTTATTGTTAGCGGCCATACCATTGCTGATGTACAGGCTTCTGGTGATCTGTGAGAAGCCACAGACTGAGGGCTGCCAGAACTTAACTGGAAAGGTACAAAGGAGTGCTGTCATCAAGGCAGTGGGTCAGCAGTTGGTGACACATGAGGCCTGCACCTTTCTACTAAGCTGTGTCCATGGAAAACTCTCTCTAGTAGGAGTGCAAGGGGGTTCGTTCACGAAGAGGCACTGATTATTCCCAGGCAATGGTCTCAGGAAGACAGACCGGTTCTAATCCCTATCCCAGGGCCGCAATCCTCGCTGGCTCAGCAATCTGGTTTCCATAATAATGGTTTCTTCTCTAAGGGAGGAATCAGCTACACGAAGATGCTCATGAAGCAAGCCCAAAAGGAGGGCATGAGTGGTCTATGGCCATGTAGCAGATGGGTCACTGTCCTTCAGCCATTCAGAAAGTACATCATATGGGACTGACCCTCCAACATCCCTCCCAGACCTTATACACAAATTCCTCCATCTGCTCCATGGCACAGTGGGCCTGCAAGCAAAGCATCAGTACCCATACCTCTTCATCTTTCTGGGGCACTGGGCATATTTGCTGTTCCTCAGCCTTGTTTGGGTTGGTGATTACCTACTTGCCCTTCTCTTCTAGCAGCAGTGCCAGTTCAGCCAGTTCCACTGAGTCAGTTTCCCTGTAACTGGCAGGAGCTCCATTGCCCTGTGCCACCACAGATCCTTTGTGTGAAGATATCTAGTAGGTACCTCAATAACCTGTAGTTTCAGCTTGAGAAAAGGCTAGTTAGTGTCTCTCAGCCTCAGGGGCCAGAGATTTTCCTGTGATGGCAAACAGGTCATGTGGGCAGGCATGATGGGGGCTGCAGTCCCCCAGCTACATTCCGCAGCACTGGAGGCCACCTACAGACAAGTGGCCCATGATCTTCAGCACTCTCCTGGCACTGGAAGGGGCATGTGATCACCAAAACCCACCTTTTATTTTCAAACTTTAAGTCCCTCAGAAAATTTTCATGAATATTATAATTAACATTTTTATACCCTCCACTTGACTTCACCAATATAGTGGACATTTTCCCACATGTGCTATAACTCTGTCTTTTATGAAACCATTTAAAATAAGCTGCTGTCCCCTGCACTTCACCCCTAAACACTTCTGCATCTTCTAAGAATCAGATCACTCTCCCTCACAACCACAATGTCATTATCACATCTAAGGAAATTAGTAGCTCAACATTATCAATAAGGACATATAATAAATTTTCTCTACTTGTTCCCCAATTTTCTTTTAAAAGCTTTTTCTAATCCAAAATCCACTCAAGATTCACACATAGTATTTTTTATCTCATTTAGTCTCTTTTAAGCTAGAACAGTCTTCTTTATCTTTGTTTTATCATATGATTATATGTCCAGACCAACTGTTGTCTACAATGTCCACATTCTGATTCCTCTAATTGTTTCCTCATTCCTAGCAATGATGTATAGAAGTGATGTTGTGTGTTTTAATTCAGAGGGTACTTGACACCAGTTCATTGATCCTAAATTTAATTACTTGGTTAAGGTAGTGAATGCCAGATCTCTATACTATAAACTTTCTCTTTCATAAGTAATCTATGACATGGTTCTTTAAAACTGTGTGAATATCCTGTTTCCCAACAACCTAAAAGTTTTAACATCCACTGATACTTGTTTGAACCAAATTATTACATCTTAGTATGCAAAAAGGTGATTTCCTAATCTTACATCATTCCTTTCACATATATAACCTGGCCATCTTCTGCAAAGAGCTCCACCTTTCTGTTCCCTTCCTCCCTTTCTCTAGCTCTCTGTCAATTTTATGTTTTTGACACAATGTCTACTACCATCATGCTTTGTGATGTCCCAATTGTCCCAAATTTGATGAGTGATAGCCTTTACAACTACATTCCTGTACCCTTCACGTAACCCTATTCTTTGACATTTCCCTTGCTTTTTGACACAATGTCCCAGACTGTTGCTGATCATAATCTAGAATGACACAATCTTGAAAGCAATAATCCCAAATGTTGAAATCTTGAAAGATCAAAATCTCTGTTTAAAATCCCCAAAATTACAATCTCAAAATACTAAAAATCCCAGATGTGGAAGTCCTGAAAGCCAAAATCCCCAAAACTATGATTTCCACTTTTAAAAAGACTAAGAGGAAGAAAAAACAAACTCTGGGAAACAGACTCGCTATGTAATATAGCAATAAGAAAAACTTTTTAATTTAAATATGTGTCATTTGTTGACATTGGCATTCCTTCTGGATGATGAAATTCTAGTACCTTTTAATAAATTAAAGCTTCATTTGGTTGGGCAATGGTAAACGCTTGTTAATCCCAATGCCTTGGGAGACTGAGACAGGAGGATCTCAAGTTGAGGCCCACTTCAGGAAACTTAGTAAGACCATGTCTCAAAATATAAAATTTTAAAAAAGGACTGGAGATGTAGCTCTGTGGTAAAGCACCTATGGAGTCAATCCTCAACACTAACATGGGGGGGGGGGGCAGCATTTTACCTAAAGAAGCTAGCAAAGTTATTAACTAGTTCAAAAATAAATTATGTGCACCACAAGATAAGACACTTAAGTAACAGAATTGCTAGTTTATCAGCAGTACTGTTTCTGTCAGGTTTGTGGCCTACCTATGAGCACAAACAAAATGAATTGCCACATACCCAAAACATCCCAGAAGCATGGCAAAAAAATTTAGTATGGAATGAATGCTTAGTGTGTACCAAATCATGGAATTGTGAAGAGCAATGCCACATTGAAAATGAATGTGAACCTATGCTCCAAGAACTGTCATGACCTTTAAAAAAAAAAAAAACAGCTCTTCATCCATATGTAAGACTTCAAAATATAGGTAGTAACAGTAAAATCCAGCCAGTTCTTATGGACTACCTCCATGTAACTGCCCATAATCTATCCCTTCAATATACTTTTTCATATTAATCCCTCTTTTAAGTTTCGGGTTGTTTTTTTTAGGTCCCCACATACACACTATTTTAAATTGTATTATTTTTTACAATTCACTATACCAAGTATTTCATCTTTGCATCATTTCCAATATTGGAGACACATACTATGCAGAAACTTTTCAAGAGTTCTAATTTATTTTATGTATTTTTTTCAAATATGACTCCTTGAAAGTGCATTTTCACAATGGTGACTTTGTGTATAAGCATTGTACATGTACATGAAAAGGCTATAACTTCTTCAGCAAATGAAGAGATATCTTTTTTGTACATGTCCATTTATGAAAAATAAAATTTCTCAAAATTTCAGCTTTTTGGGTGACCCATTAGTACATGTTTCAAAATTCTAAATGTTGTAATGCCACAGAATATAGAGTATAAAAAAGAAACCATCTACTCATATTAATATATTAGTTTCAATCATTACAAGATAGATGAAAGCCTCATTTCATAAAGAAATTAAAATGACAATATTAAGGTTTGTTTTGCAGTGTTAGGGCTCCAACCCAGGGTTCTTGTGCATGCTGGGCAAGCATTTTACCACTGAGCTACACACTTTGAGTTTCACCATCAAGGTTTTTGATCAATCTCATCAAAAGACAGGTTGAGGTGGGATTGTGGTTCAGTGGTAGAGCACTTGCTTAACATGTATGAAGCACTAGGTTTGATTCTCAGCACTCCATATAAATAAATGAATAAAATAAAGATCCATCAACAACTAAATATATACATAAAAATAATTTTTAAAAAAAGGGTTATCTGTCATAGTATTTCAAATGACCACAATTATAAAAGTTGGGTACATGCAATTACAAACCATAATATTTGTTTATATAGTTTGCTATTTGAACCATTTCTTTATGAATATGGTTTACCTACTTATAACTTATGCCTACACAACTGTCACTAGTATGCCCTAGTATTTATGCTTGCAAAAATATGTATATCATTGCTTATTTTATTGTATAAAGTGATCTATGCATTGTTCTATAATTTATGTTCTCAAATAGATGTAAGATAAACGTATTTTTTAATAAATTTGCTTTTCTCACAAGTTACATTTTGGTAATTGTGAACCTCTTTAACATTTTCAACTTTAGGGATTCTAACCTTTAGTGATTTCAACGTTTGGGATTACAGTAATCAGGATTATGCCTTTTAGGAATACTGATCAAACCCATCCAGACTCAGTACTTTTCTGGCCCCACACTTGGAACAAGCCACTTCTCAAGGTTCCTTCTAGAGCGAAACAGTATTAAAAACCCAATCTAAACAGGGAGAGGTAGTGCACGCCTGTAATCCCAGCAGCTTAGAAGGCTGAGACAAAGCCACGAGTTCAAAGCCAGCTTCAGCAAAAAGCAAGGCACTAAGCAACCCAGTGAGACCCTGTCTCTAAATAAAATACAAAATAGTGCTGGATGTGGCTCAGTGGCTGAGTGCCCCTGAGTTCAATCCTCGGAAGCCAAAACAAAGCCCAGTCTATGGGCACTAGGTATGTTCATCTCTTTCGGCTATCATTGATTCTATCCTTTTAGTGGATAAAGCAAGCAAATAAATTTATTTCATAGGGATAATTCAAATTCCAACTTAACTTTATAGGGTGTTTTGTTATTGTTGTTACTGGTTTTATTTCTTTTTGAATAAAAATATTGATGCTTAATATTAATTTACATTTATTGATATGTTTTATAATAAAAACTATCAAGAGCAATTCAATATTTTTTGTAGGACAAGCCTTCAGAGATGAGATGTTTTATGCCGCTTTATCAATGTTTTATTTATTTCTAATGTAAGCAGAACCAAAAGTGCTAGCACAAAAAACAATGCAGAAGAGGGGCTGGGATTATGGCTCAGCGGTAGAGCGCTTACCTCGGATGCGTGAGGCACTAGGTTCGATCCTCAGCACCACATAAAAATAAATCAATAAAGATACTGTGTCCACCTACAACTAAAAAATATTTAAAGAAAAAAAAAAAAAAAAAAACAATGCAGAAGAGAGGAGTAAGCAGCCACTCCAGAGATACTATAGAATAAAATTACTCATGGATTACAATAGCAGAAGCTGAATTTCCTCTTTCATAAATTATACTCTGTTTCAAAACTCTGAATCTTGTAATGTCACAGAATATACAGAGAATTTAAAAAATCTACTCAGATTAACATATTAATTCCAATCATTACAAGATAGATGAAAATCCTATTTCATTAAAAACTATGAACTACAAGATTAAGCTGACCAAATTCACATAATCATGCCTTGTATAGTCTGTCTCCAATCCAGGGCAAAGAACACCTTTAAACAAAAACACGCCGGACATGCTGGTGCACGACTGTAATCCCAGCAGCTCCGGAGGCTGAGACAGGAGGATCACAAGTTCAAAGCTAGCCTCAGCAATGGTGAGGCACTAAGCAACTCAGTGAGACCCTGTCTCTAAATAAAATACAAAACAGGGTTGGGCATGTGGGCTCAGTGGTTAGGTGCCCCTGAGTTTAATCTCCAGTACCCCCTTACCCCCCTAACCCCCCAAAAAACCACACAATTCCTCATTCACAGGACAAAACACCTTTCAAATAACTCTCTCCCAACTCTGGAACTAAAAATGGCTACCAATTACCTACAGATTCAGATCATATTCCACCTGAATTAAATGACCCTATCACCCACTGTTTCCATCACTTCTAATTCCACTCAGACCAGTAAGTCCTCTCTTCCAAAAACTGCCAAGATTATTCTACCTCTAGACATACTTCTATTCATTTTCTCATGCAACTTCACTGAGCATTTACTATGTGTCTTTTATATCTCTACTTAGTACTAAGATGACAGAGATAAAACATGAAATCTCACCTCAGAGATGAGAGAGATACACATAACTGATTAGGTAAACTCAAACAAGTATTATGCTGTGACACAAAGTCCTACTGAAGCACAGAAGATGTAAGATAGATATGATCAATTAATACTCACGTATACTCAGAATAGAAACAGAAAATGGGAAAACTACTTTAGAAAAAAATTTGGCAGGTTCTCCTACCTAAAGCTGAACACACAAAGAATCCATGGCCCACTAACTCCACACCATATTATATACCCACAGAAATCTGCGTGTGCAAGCCAAAAGACAAGTACATACCACTTAACTGATATTAGTCAAAAAACTAGAAACAGCTTATATGCCCATCAATGGAACAATATCAACAAATTCCTGCTACACAAAAAGAAAACAGATGAACCTCATAAAGCCTGAAAGAAAGAAAACATATACCAAGAACATACAGCTTTGATTATATAAACCTTAAAAACAGACAAACTATCTGGGCACAGTGGTACATACCTGTAATCCCTGCTACTTGGGAGACTGAGGCAAGAGGATCCAGCCTGAGCAACTGGGTTCAATCCCCAGTACTATACCAAAACAAAAAACAAACAAAAAAAAACCACTAGTTAAATAAAGTCAGTTTAGAGCATGATTACCTAGTGGGAAGTGGGGTACCATAACTAGGAGGAAGAGGTTTTTAGAGTGCTAGTATTGTTCTATTTCTTCTAGATATAGGTCAAAACAGATGAATTCACTTAATGAAAATTTATCAAGCTATAAACATGATTTATATACTTTGTTTTATTATATTTCAATAAAAAACTTACAAAAGACAGATGGGAAAAAAGAAAACAGGGAGGTAAACTAGTATTTATATTATGCTAATCAAGGGCTGGGGATGTGGTTCAGTGGCAGGACCCAGATGGTGATTCAAAACCTAATGACTCAAAGAAGGCAGGTCCTTAGAGAATCATTCTGGTACATTTCTGTGGGTATATAACATGGAGTGAAGTTAGTGAGCCATGGATTCTTTGTGTGCTCAGCTTTAGGTAGAACAACTTGCCAAAATTATTTCTAAGTTGAAATCAGAACAGTAGCTTCCTCCAGATACTAAAGACAGGAGTTCTACTTGCAATGTCTAACATCCCCTAATGAAGCTGGCATTGTCTGTGCCTAGGATAATGTCCCTGGATACAATAATTTCTAAGCCTGTCTCTCCAGCTCTCCAAGAGACTCTGTGAACTACCTAATATCCTACTCATAAGTTCCTCTGTTGGAGTCAATTTCTGGTTTTGTCAACTAAGAGTCCTAATATTCCATTTGATATATGTGAAAATGACTCACTCATCCCCTTGAAAAATAAGTTTTAATGAAGTTAAATTTATTCACTGTACAGTCCAGCAATCCCACACCTACTTATCTTCCCAAGGGGGGAAAAAATGTTTATATGTCCAAACCTAGAAACATTCCCAAATTCACCAACTACTGTATGAATAAACTGTGGCAAATTCATACGTGGAAATGCAACAAAATCAACTCCTGATACATCCAATAACACAGATGAATCTCAAAACCATCAGGCTATATGAAAGCACAACTCGAAATGATTAACAATAACTCCATGTACATGACATTCTGGAAAAAGCAAAACTAGAAATCAGATCAGAGAATGTCAGGGGCAGAAGAAGATGAGAACAGGCTAACTACAAAGGGACACAAGGGTACTTTTTGCAGTAATGAAAATATTCTATAGACTAATCCCGGTGTTTACGTGACTGAATAAATCTGTCCAGATTCATAGAACTATAAACCCCAAAATGGTGAATTTTACTCTGTGTAAAGTACTCTCCAATAAAAATAACAAAAAAAGACTCCAAACTAACTAAAAATTGTTAGGCACACCTATAATTCCAGTGGCTTGGGAGCTGAGGCATGCGGATCACAAGTTCAAAGCCAGCCTCAGCAACTTAACAAGACCCTGACTCCAAAAAAGAAAAGAAAAAGAAAAAAATCTTGCTCAAAAGGCATACATACAGCCAGGCACAGGCATAGTGTCTCACGCTTGTAATCCTAGCAGCTCGGGAGGCTGAGGCAGGAGGATCACGAGTTCAAAGCCAGCCTCAGCAAAAGCAAGGAGCTAAGCAACTCAGTGAGACCCTATCTCTAAAAAAAATACAAAATAGGCTGGGGATGTGGCTCAGTAGTTGAGTGCCCCTGCATTCAATCTCTGGTAACCCCCGCCTCCCTGCAAAAAAAAAATTTTACAAAATGTTGAATCAGTTTCATATGAAATGTGGTTAGAAAGTTTTCATTTATCATAGAATCATGTCTGACCAAACAGTACCTAGAAAGTTCCTGGAGCAATATCTTTGAATAGTTGAGAGGGGGTGATATCTAGTACACAAGTGAAGGGCTTGTTTTTGATAAAAAGACAGTTATTCTATGCTAAGAGGAATTAAGGGCAAATGCATAAGTACAGAATGTTTCTATTTTCTTAGTGAAGAAAGGAGGACTTCGGCTGAACGGGAGAGAGTTGTCACCAGTTTTTAAAGAAAGGGGATAAATCAAAAATAAATATATAAAGGAATAAAAAGGAAGATCAATAGAGTAGAGGAAGGCAAACAGGAGGAGGGAGTAAGGGGAAAAAAAAGAGGAAATGGAGATTGAAATCAAATTTCTTGCATGTGTTATTTTGTCAAAATGAATGACCCCAAATACTATGCATAATTATAATGTTCTAACAAAAAGAAAGATGATGTGACCAAACAGCTATCTAGAACAGTGATAGAGTAAATGGATGAGGTACATATGATTGCCTGGCAGCATTAAGGACTCATAAATTTCAAAATATTATCAATCAGCATGGTGTATGTGTGTATAGGTATGTTTTCCAGATACATTCAGTTGGGTACATACAGAAGCAGAGTAAGAGAAGAGTCGGAATTTCTTCCTAGTAAATATGTTAAAATTAGCATGGGCATGTAGGTATATGCAGAGGAGATTAGTATAATGACTATGGTATTTAAGCTGGGTGAGGAAGAGAATGAGAACATCAAGGAGATAAAGAACAATGAAAAAGGTAGGATCAATGGATCTAAGACCCACAGAAGTACATGGAAAACAAAATTACATGGAGAAGAGTGCTCAAAGAACTGGGAGGCCAACATGTTAGAAGAATCGCCTATGTGCAAGTCATCCCTAAATGCTCAAGCTCAAAAAAATCATTCCAGTCTTTGGCAACTGTAGTCTTATAATTATCACATAATTTGGCATTCAAATGTCTTTTACAGGCCATGCCCAACTCAAACATTGGCAAACCTAATACAAAGTTCCATGCATTTTTACCTATTTGCTTTATCTAATTTATTTATTCAGTAACTTACATAAATTTCCTAACATACTTCTATGCAGACTAAGTGCTAATAAATACTTATTGATGGATATAGGCCCCTGGTGGGTTATAAAGCCATGCAGTGAGGGAATGAAAAGACAGATGAGTAAGCAATTGTCTTTTCCATATCACATATATCAAAGACAGTTTTTACCATTTATAGCTGTCTGCCTTTCAGACTATATCGCACCATTCATTTACCGGTCCCCTTCCTTCATATTCACTGTTCAAAGACATTGCAGTGATGAGACAATTTTCTGTGTTCGGCTACAAAGGCAAAGAAGACATAACTATCTCAATCAAAGGAAAGCTTCTGTTTTGAAATTGTTTTAACTAAAACAGCTTGTATCTTCCATATATTTTTCAAGAATACAATGCATAATTATTTTAATAAAAAGCATACATTTTCTATTTATGGTATTGATGAGGTGCAAGAATTATGTTCAAAACAAAGTTTAAACCTGTGTTGTGATCTAAAGCAAATACAAAATCCTCTCTGCAAAATTCTTTCTCAGCCATGGATTGTAGGGAACAAGTGATCTTCCTGTAACCCAAATTGTTCTATATGCGTTATAATAAAAAGCACAGGGAACTTTTTAAAGTTAGAAATTATGCTCTCACTCCCAGAGATCAGTTTAGTTGGTCTAGGGTGAGATCCAGGTTATCAGTATTTTTTAAGCTCTCCACAAGATCCTAATGTACAGCCAAGCATGAGAACTACAGATCTAACTTAATCTTTTCACTTCTATTGGCAGCCCAAACTTCTCTACTGCACTTCAAATTTCACATCCAAGTGCCTTCCATATATCTCCATATGGAAAGTTTCAAGGACAACCCAAATGTCGAAGTCCAATCCTAAAGCCAACATCCTTTTCTCTTAAATTTATTTTCTGTGTTTCTTTCCAGATACATTCAGTTGTGTACGTACACAGGCAGAGTAAGAGAAGAGTCGGAATTTTAGATCATGAAATGATCAACATTTTAGATCATGAAATGCAACTTACAAACAGAAAATGCATAAAATAGCCGGGCATGATGGCGGACACCTATAATCCCAGCACTTTGGGAGGCTGAGACAGGAGAATCGCGAGTTCAAAGCCAGCCTCAGCAAGAGCCAGGAGCTAAGCAACTCAGTGAGACCCTGTCTCTAAATAAAACACAAAATAGGGCTGGGGATGTGGCTCAGTGGTCAAGTGCCCCTGAGTTCAATCCCGGGTACCACAAAAATAAAGAAAAAGAAAAATGCATAAAATATAAGCACAATTTAATAGTCCTGAAAAAAATGTGCCCTTGTTAATCATCAGTGAAAACAAGAAACACAATATTGCCACCATCTCAGTCTCCTGTATTTCTTATCCTGGCTGATTCCCCAAATTCATCCTGTCAACCACATCAGGAAACCAGCGGACATCATCTTTCCTCTTCCTGATATCAAATAAATCCCAAGTACTGAACATTTTACTGACTAAATATCTCCCCTCTTCATTTCTGCTGCCATTTTCTTAATCCAAACTCTCAAAAGATCTCCTGTCTGCCCTACTTGCCTCCAGTCAATGAAATGAGCTCGTAAGGAAACAAATCTGATTGTCAGTTATCTTCCCTGGCTCCCCATATCTTAGCATGAACTAGCCTGATCTCCCTCTCTGGCCTCTACCAAAGTCTCCCCACTTCAAAATTTATCCTACAAACCTGCTTCTAGTTACCTAAAACACATTATGCCATTTCCTATCTTTCTTCTTTCTTAAACATTTTTAGTTGCAGATAGACACAATACTTTTATTTTTATGTGGTGCGAAGACCGAACCCAGTGCCTCACACGTGCTAGCCAGGCGCTCTACCCAGCCCCCATTTCCTATCTTTCTCCTGCCACTCTTCTATCAGGCATATCCATCCTTCCCACTAAAGTCCCACTGCATCTGAATTTATCTTTCAAAACCCAACTAGCCAGGTGCAGTGGCTTAAGCCTGTAATCCCAGCACTTAGGGAGGCTGAGACAGAAGAATCGCGAGTTCAAAGCCAGCCTCAGCAACGGCGAGGCACTAAGCAACTCAGTGAGACCCTGTCTACATAAAACACAAAACAGGGCTGGGGATGTGGCTCAGTGGTCAAGTGCCCCTGAGTTCAATCCCCAGTACCAACAAAAAAAAAAAAAAAAAAAAAAAAACCCCAACTAAGCCACCAATTTCTCTACAAAGTTATCCTTGACCCCTCACTCCAACCTAAATAAGGATTCATCCCCTCCCTTCTATGCTATTTCTACATCCTGTTCTTTTCTACAGAATTACTTATCACACAGAAGTAGTTTTGAGTTTCAGCCTGCACTGTGACTCTGGGAATTATCTCTTCTATTCCCCCTACCTTCAGCATCCACAAAAGCAGACTTCCAGCAGGAGATATGTACTGAAAAACCTTGCCTTCAAAACACAGCTGAGGAGCTGGGGTTATGGGGCAGTGGTAGCGTGCTCGCCTAGCACGCGTGAGGCACTGGGTTCGATCCTCAGCACCACATAAAAATAAAATAAAGATATTCTGTCTGCCTACAACTAACAAAAATAAATATTTAAAAAAAAAAAAAACACACACACACAGCTGAGCCAGGGCTGGGCCAATCAGATTCCACCTTCCAAGAACATGGATATGAAATAACAGAATATTGGTATGTCAGTGTGGCTGAGAATGGTTAGATATAAAAGCAAGCTGTGGGGGCAGTCAAACATATATACTAAAAAGAGAAAGTAGATCTTCAAAGAGAAGAATGGAATGGATTGAATGGATGTCCACAGTGAAAAAACAGACTTGTGTGCCTTCCAGTTCTTGGTTCTAAGCATATCCAAAGCCCCTATGAATTCCTGCCTTTGGTTCTACAAGATCTATCTTTATAATATAGCTGGTTCCTATTATTTGCAACTAAAAGATCCAAATAAAACAACTATTGTGCAGAACTTCCTTTCTTACAACTCTCTCCTATTTATCCCACTAGCACCATGAAGGCAGACACTGTCTTATTCATTTCTCTATCTATAAGAGTAACACAGACCCTGAAAAATGTCAGGTGTTCAATTAATGACTGCCATTCATGGCACAGTTAGAAATTTGTGCACTTTTACACAATTTTCAACAAAAATTAAAATTTTGGTTGTAAATTTCAACCAAAAACAAGCATAAACAAGTACTAAACTCTAGCTAATAATATAAATGTTGAAATGTTTAGGGGTAAACAGTAAGGATATCTGCAGCTTATTTTGAAATGCACTGAAAAAATAAGATGGGAAAAAAATAAGATGGGCTGATAGATGCTGACGTAGATAGTGGGATAAAGCTAAAAAAGATTAATTGTATAATCTAACTTGCATTAATTGTAGAATACATGGATGTTCACTGTACAATTCTTTTCACCTTTTTTCTGTGCATAAAATTTTCCATAATAAAAATGTAGAAAAATCTGGTCTGGGATTGTGGCTCAGTGGTAGAGTGTTTGCCTTGCATGCGTGAGGCACTGGGTTCGATCCTCAGCACCACATAAAAATAAGTAAAATAAAGATATGTCCATCTACAACTAAAAAAAAAAAGTAATAAAAAAGTAGAAAAATTTAACAATATATCTGTATATATTAAATGATTTCATTGCCCATTAACTTAAAATAAAAATTCAGAAGAACTTGAATAAGCACAATAAG
>PVHX01005489.1:31840-110560 GCA_004024805.1 Geosciurus inauris | reverse complement strand
TTTTTTTTTTTTTTTTTTTTTTTTTTTTTTTTTTTTTTTTTTTTTTGTTCTTTCTCCTCTTTCCCTTGGCAGTCAAATTCTTTATGATGCCCAAATAGTCTATGATCTCAAATAGTACAGTAACAATTTTGGGGATGTCTGCTTCAACATTTCATTGGTTTGGCCTTCCTCCTGGTTCACCCAGACTACTTCAGGCCCCGATATCATATACCTTCTGCACATAAATCACCTAGAAGTTCCCATCCACAAGCAGCAGAGAATGGGCACTAAAGGCTTTCCCTAGCACTGGACCTTCATAAGGATTTTCAGATATGGGGAAAGAGAAAACCATCCTCTGAATACTGTGTATCCTTAAAAAGCTTAGAATCTATTTGTGGCAACTACCAATATCATCATCAACACGACAAGGAGTGAGGAAGAATGAGCTGAGACTAGCCAGAACAGAAGGCCTGACCTCAGAGCAAGATGTCAACAGCCTACATACTTTGGTACAAGGAAATCGAATCATCCTGCTTCTGGTTAAGATAACTACCATGATCATCCGTTGAAGCAAACAGATGTGCAGAGTGGAATATTGTAGGGGGCTTCTGAGAAGCTCAGAGCACTGGTGATCGTGGATCTAGGAGTCCAACTCTGCACATGTGAGAATGGGCACATCACGTGTTCCAACTCCAGAGAAATGGGGGTGAAAGACGTTGGTGAGGATCCAGGAGACTTTACCATCTTCTGGGATTTAGATTAGGCTCAAGCTCCACCAAAGAAACTTGAATAGATTCCAAGGCCCAAAGACCCAAGCAGAAAACTAACCAAACAGACTGGCTTCTCTTGGCATTAAGGGCACCACCTGCCTCTCCCCTAGATCCTCAGGTTATGATTTCCCCACTCACCAAAGAGAAAGCAACACTAGAGTAGCTTCCATCCCGCCTACTCCAAAGGTCATTGGCCAAATTATCTCTAGGAGCAAATCAGGCCAGGTACTGGAGTAGTAATAGGATGGGTTAGTATAAAACACACTAGCCAATTCAGATGACCACCACCAGAGTGCCCCCAGTTTAAAGCAGGATTGCATAGGACTAGCATAAAAGAATACTTCAATCAACTGAGAACAATGCTTCATTAGTTAAGAAGGTCTGTGGAGCATTCATACATAATGAGAATGTTATCATTGTGTCTACCAAGACCAGATCAGGCAAAGTTGCACCTGTGTTTTGGCCTGTATCTGCCTCCCCTTTCTAGATCCAATTCATGCCTCCTATATTTGTTAAAGACTGTTGGTTCCAAGTATCCAGCATATTACCAAGCTGGATTAAGCATACAGGAGGGATTTATTATAAGGACTCAGGGGTGCTTTATGAAACTCAGGTGTAGGAAATCCCTTGTCCAGACTTAGGAAGGAGCTGAAAGCAAGAACTAAAGAGCCTGACTCTGCTTCTTTGAATATCTGCTTCACGTTTTTACTCTTTGCCAACAGGCTTTCTTTTAAGTCCATATATCTCTGTCTCCCCCAACCCTTGTTCCTTCCCTCCGCCTTCCCTCCCCTTACAAGGGCAAGAAGAAAATCTGATTGGCCCAACTTCTGTCCAATATGTATACCTTGTCCAATCAGGCACAGCTAGGAGGCGGTTCATATATTAGAATATGACTCAGAGGAATTGAGTTTAGAGACTTCTGTTTCCAAAAGTGTAACATGCATACAAATCACTTGGTTATCTTGTTTAAATGTAAAATCTGATTAAGTCTGAGATGAAGCCTGAGAGATTACATTTTTAAAAAGCCTCAAGTTAATACTATTGATGCTGGTCTCTGAATCACGTGTAACAAAGTTAGAGAAGATAAGCTGGAGTACTTTCCAAGCCTGGAAAGGCCACTTTTTTCTGTGTGAAATTAGTCCTCTGCATTTAAAACTGAATTTAAGTGTGTGTAGTGGCAATTGATCATTTTCATAAGGAAAACTACTCACATTATATAAACACTCAGCCAGCAGAGGAGTAATGCTGGGCAAGGTGGGACACCTGAGTTCTTAGTGCTCCTACAGGACTTGGGAAGATTCCCAAGTAATTATTAAATCTGATTTAAAGCTAAAAGATTTTTAAAATCCAATTTAAACAAATTGGTTGTTACTCTAAAGTTTTCTAAGTAAGAACTGCTTTTTTCTGTCTCTTATGTAAGTATTTTTATGAAAAGACTTTCTAAATATCCTGTAGGTTTTCCTCTATACCTTCCCAAGCAAGTACTTCTCTGCAGAATGTGTAAGGTTTCATTGATTCCTAAAGATAAAAGTGTATTGATCTTCAGTATAAACATCTGGAATCCATTTCAAAATACTACAGAAGTTTGTTGCCCATTGTACCCAGTAGCATGAAAATCTTGGAAGATGTTCCTTGCTACCAGCAAGACTGGATGTTTACTCAGGTTTCTTCATTTCCCATATGTGCTTGCACTCCAAGCCAAGAGCATTTACTCCCCTTATTAGTAACCTCTTACAGAATGAACTTCCTCAATTTACTGCAAAGGAACACGAATGAAGCAAATCAGCTTGCTCTGTCTTTCTTGAGAACCAGATGCTCCTACAGTGTGCATTTGGCAATT
The DNA here is from genome assembly GCA_004024805.1 of Geosciurus inauris. Classification (NCBI taxonomy): domain Eukaryota; kingdom Metazoa; phylum Chordata; class Mammalia; order Rodentia; family Sciuridae; genus Geosciurus; species Geosciurus inauris. The sequence continues at coordinate 107,971 of PVHX01005489.1, read as the reverse complement.
CTTTCATCCATCTATTAGCAGCCTGCACTGGGAAAAAAGGAATGATTTGAGTAAGAATAATACAACAATTGCAGGAAGATTTTTCATCAGCCAGGGCTGCTGATAAAACAGTAAGTTTGAGTTAATAATTGGAACCCCTGCCTAAGACATCAAAATTATTCATCACAGGACCTAAAAGTAAACTGTAGACCCCATTAAAAACAAAAGGCTGATAAAAGTCTGATATTGGATGAACATGGTTGCACATGCCTATATTTGACTCGAGAGGCTGAGGCAGGAGAATCTTAAGTTCAAGGCAAGCCTCAGCAACTTGGCAATGCCCTCCTGAGCAACTTAATGAGACCTTGTCTTAAAATAAAATAAAAAAAATCTAGGATGTGGGTCAATGGCAAAGTACCTCTAGATTCAATCCCCACTACCAGAAAAAAAAAAGATAGAGACTTATGTCATTCAGGCAATAGCACATGTTCAGGCTACTGATTACTTCAAACTTTCAAGTTCATATTTGTATTAATTCTTCAAAGAATTTTCATCTAATCTAAGAGATATAGACATTTTAAATTTGAACTGTTAAGCCCTCTGGTTATAGAAATTGATTCACAAATTGAACTTTCTAATTAAAAGGGTCAATTGGATGGCAAGCAGTGTCCCATATGGCACAGGGTAGATCTTGTACAGGTTCACTGTAGGAATGTTCCAAGCAAAAATATGTGTAAGTTGAATTTTCATCTAGAAAATAAGATTTAGTAGGGTTTAATAGGAGAAAAATGAGAAGAGTAAAAATGATTCCTTATTGTGGTGGTTACAAACCTGGGTTCTGGAATCAGACACAAACTTGAATTGTATGAAAAAGCACCCTTGCTTGTAATGTGCTGATTTCCTTACCTGTAGTATGGCAGTGGTTGCTGTGATGGTGCACTGAGATCAGATGCATGATGTTTATACAGAGTCTGCACAAGAGAGAGCTCAGAGCCTATGATGCTGTTGCTACCTTTTCTAACCCCCATCTGCTCATCTGAAGAGAAACAGAGAAAACACATGCAAAGTTTGCATGGATGGGAGAATGGAAGTTTGGAGAACTTTATAGAACCATTGCCATCCCCTTAGGCATAATAGGATGAAATTAAAGCCTTTTTTTCACCTGTCCTTTTGCTACCAAGCTCTCCCTATTTGGCACCAGACTTTATACCCAATGTCTGCATTTCTCTCGCCCTGACTATTCTTGAAAGGGAAGGGAGTGTCATGTTACTGTATTTTCCACAATCCAGAGGAAAATCCTGCTAGCAAAAAAACAAAGCCCTCCAAAGGGTTCTGTTTCCCCTACTCAGCCATAACTGTCTTAGAGCACCATCTGCCCTCACAGCTGAGCCAAGCAGAGCTATTGGGAGCCCAAAGACACTCAACTGCTGCTTTCTGAAGTTAGGTAAGACAAAGTGTCCAGAAGACCCCAGCCTATCCCAGAAATTCCCAGAAATGTTGCTTCTCCAGGGGTCCAAAGTTTTCTACCATTGTTCTACCCAGGTAGAAAAATAAAAATGGTGAGGGGAGGGGCACTGAGAAGGAACAGGAAGATTGGTCCAAAAACTTGTTGTTTTTATCTTAAAAGGGAAAAATTTATTTGGAAATAAACATCACTTTGGCAAAGTTGCTCCATCAAAATCCTACGCAATAGATAACGTTAGTTCAATTAGTCACATGTCTTGCACACACACAAAAGGTGTCAGATATCGATAGCTGGGAAAACCCAAAAGTATTTTGATCCTTCAGGAAGATCTTGAATATAGGAAAAGTGGAGCAAGTTATCTTTTAGCTGGATCACACTCGGCTGAATTCCAAGCATTTCATATTCAGAACAACTGGAATGTTGCTCAACACACTGCAAAGTGTGCAGCTTAGAGAAGCACAATAGTTAATGGTCCTATCCAGGGTGGCAGCATGCAGGGACCACTGAGCCCTTGAGAATGTTTTCTCCATCTCCAGATCCTTTTCAGCAAGGCGTTTGTGAAACTGGTTGCTGAGGCACCCAATGATGCTCTCTACTTCCCTCCCATCCCACCGCTAGTAAAACTCCAGGGACCCAATGATAATGCAGTTGCTTCCCTAGCAGAATTTTCAGACCTTCATTTTCTAGAAAGTAACCATACTGCACCAGAGACCCTGCAATCAAATCCCTGTTTAGTGTTGGCTCCTATCACTAGAGCTTTCACAATAATGCATTTGTAAGGAACATAAAACTTTGAGTATGGTTCATTGATGACAGGTGTGAGCTGTCTTGAGTTGTTTACCAAAACATCTATGAAATAAGAGTAATTTCAGTAACTGAGGTGATGACATTTCCCTTTTAGCCCTCTCCTCCCAGTGAATTGTGTGAAAATGTCTAAACAAACAAAAATGTTCTTCCTGAACATTGCAAAATGGTAGCCTCTAGAACAACCCATTAATGTTGTTTATTCAGGGGAAAACATGTAGAAAAGTGTAACAGCCACCCCATTCGGCAAGCTTTTTTTATAAAATGGATACTAAGGAAACTCAATCCAGCTTTGTTTACAGAACCGGAGCAGGATGGTGATTAAGAAGTAAAAATATGGTGATGTTTTCCCTCTGGGCCATCCTGACTTGATGTCTCACAGCAGATGACACAGGTGCTGGGTTCACGTGTTGACACTAGCTCTGTATTGGACAGCTCCATCTGCCCAGCCTGAAAAATGCAGGTACAAGGAAAGAGAAAGAAATAATCCCAGTTCTTTATTGGCTTACTTTTTCTGAAACTCGTTTATGTGATGAACTTGTGCTAGTGTTACTTTCTTAGAGTTTTCTTTCAAGTGTTCGCAGAGCCATACATAACATCACATGGTACCCCATAAATATGTATGCTTTTATGGGTTAATTTAGAAATACAATGTGTGTGTGTGTGTCTGTGTGTGGTTTTCTTTCAGAAAGGGATATCATGATGGAAATAAATTCTAATTAGGATTGTTGATCTTTTCCTTCCAAAACTCCAGTCTATACCAAATTATGGATCAGGCTTTTTTTTTTTTTTTTGGTACTGGGGATTGAACTCAGGGGCACTCGGCCACTGAGCCACATCCCCAGCCCTATTTTTTTGTGTTTTATGTAGAGACAGGGTCTCACTGAGTTGCTTAGTGCCTCGCCATTGCTGAGGCTGGCTTTGAACTCGCGATTCTCCTGTCTCAGCCTCCCAAAGTGCTGGGATTACAAGCGTGAGCCACCACGCCCAGCTAGATCAGGCTTTTTTGAGGAGACTGAAATATTCATTGTGTGGCCAGCCCCAATCCTAGGCAAAGCCTTGCCACTTGCACAAAGAGCAAGAAGAGACAGTTTTGCTGTTTGTACATTTACTTCCAAACAGTCTTGAAACCTGTCCGAGGAGAGAGCCTCGCTGATCCTGCTAACTCATCCAGAATAAATTTTCCTTACAAGTAACTAAAACTTCTCCCTCAAATAAAGTAATCCTTAACCTTGTGCCTGATCTTGCTACAATGAATGATACATCTTGAGAGCAGACAGTAGTGAACAGAATTTATCCCTTTTTAAATGATTCAGGATCACATTCCCAGCTCAAATAAAAACCACTCAGAATTTCAGGGAGTGCCCCCAGGGCAACGACAAGAGTAAGGTGAGACCAACTCATATGAATTTGGGCATGAACCCTGTCAGAGACTGTATTGAGCAGGAGTGCTCCACTGGTCACAGGCCTTTGACTAGGGATGACTGATGTGGCTCCTGGACCTGAAGACTGGGGGATTTCCTGTATAGTTAATATTTGACTTGAGCACTGCAGACATGTGCATTCCATTTGTGTCTGTATCAAATAGAGGCCACCAGACCTAAGAATTCATTCCTTGATCACTCCCAAGATAGTAGTAGCTAACTTGTTTAAGACAGATCTCACTTATTACTGGAGATGTTTATCTACTGCAAAGACAGACTGTGCTTATCACATCAAGGAGAACTGGCCCCTGGTTGTAGAAACTGAGCCCATTTTTTTCTTCCAAGGAAAAACAAATAAGATACTTTTACTAAACAGGGCTTGTACATTTATCCAAACAGTAGAGCTCATCTTTTTTATTTGATTCACTAAAAAATGCACAAGAAGGCAAACATTTGCTAAGCAGAAAGCAAACAGTAAAGACCAATATAAATATTACATAAATATAAGGTATACATGTATTATATATGTGTGCGTTGCCTATATACATATTCATACATATAACCGATATGTATTAGTCAACTTTGAATTACAATCACAAAATATTTGAGGCAATTAATTTATAAATAGAAAAAGATTATTAGCTCTTGTATCTGTTAGCCCCTTTGCTTTGTGCCTCTTGTGAGTGTGCTGGATGGCAATGGCAGGGAGTACATGGAAGAACCCATGACTCACATCCTGAGCCAGGAAGCCAAGCTAGAGGATAGGCCCGGGTCCTACAGTCCTCTTTAAGGACATGCCCCAGTAACCTACTGACCTCCCAGTAAACCCCACCTCCTAAAAGTCCTTATATTTTCCAATATGGCCATCCTGGAGAACTAAGCCTGTGACATGGGGGCCTTTGGGAGCCAATCAATACAGATATTATATATATATGTGTGTATATATGTATATATATGCTTATATATTTATATACACATATATATGATTTATTAAGCATATTTAACATAAATATATTTAACATAACATTTAAAATAAATGATAAAAAGGAAGGAAACACTGTATGTCAGAGTTGCTCGTTTTTACATAGAACTTCTTACTTCATGAAAATATTTTTTCCATAAAGTTTGAATTTTCAGATTTGTAACTTAAAAAGTGAAATCATAAGTTATAAATCAAGATTTTCAAGGCATACATATATTTTAAGCTCAAAATAATCTATTCAGTAAATTATAGGAATTTCATCACATCTTTATAATTATATTTTTCCCTTCCTTTACCTGTGTAGAGTGTATGCTGTCTTTGTCTGAATATCCATAACAAAATACCATGAGCTGGGGGAGCTCAAATGATAGAAATTCATTTTCCTTCAATTCTGCAAATCCAAGATCCAAATCCTGCCAGTATGGTCAGGTTCTGATGAGGGAGCTCCTTCTGCTTGCAGATGGCCACCTTCTCTCTGTGTCCTCACCTGTTGGGAGAGATAGAGAGCAAACCCTCTGGTATCTCTTAAGCACACATCCCATCATGAGTGTCCCACCACATTGACCGATCTAACCCTAATTATTTCCCAAAGATCCCCTCTCATTGCACTGAGGGATTAGGGCTTCGATATACAAATTTTAGGGGGATATAAAGCAATTGATCCATATCACGTGCCTCCCATACTTATGAATTACACCAAGCCTCAAGGGATTGTATCTCCTGTAATATTATATTCAGTCTAAGTGCTGTATATTTTGTGGGAAAATGAAAAGCAGAACTATTCCCAGAGGAAAGAAATCAACTGGGCAAAGTTCTAGAAACTGTATAATAGGAGGAATTGAAGTTGTGGGAACCAGGGCTCTTCAATAAGAGAGAAAAATATTGTTTGCAGATACTTGGTGATTTGCATATTGAAGAAAAATTTGAATTCTTTATGATTCCAAAATGTGGAATAAGTGGAAATTAGAAAGAGATAGATTTTGGAGAAATATAAAGCAGAACTTCCTAATAAAGAGATGCCCCCAAATTGTAAAGTAGTCAGCTCTTCACCACCAATCTCATTCAGCAAGGCATTCCTTCAGGGATGCTCTCATGAAAAAGTTCGAATTAAACAAAACTTTGGGCCAGATCTTTCCACAGTCCATTCTGACGCTAAGATATTACGTCTTCAGAACTCACTCTCTAATGATAATTAGTCTTTAAGTGATTTGTATATGAATAGAAACAAGAATAAAGACCAAAGTAATCCACAATATTGTCTTTGTGCTCAAAGAAGGGTATGAATGGAGATGCAAATGTGTTCTTCTTCCTTAGAGGTGCATTTAGGATGAAGCATTCAGTGGGAATATAAGTGTTCTGATCAAGAGGGTAAAAAGAATTATCAACCTAAGAATTAGTTGGTAACTTGGAAAACTCTCACCTCAGGGGAATCGTGATGTGTTTTTGTAACCATTGTTTTCTTAGTTTGGGTTATGGACACACATTTTTTATTGCATAACCAGCATATCTTCTATGGAAAAGATAGACTGATGAATGTTTATGACCCAATAAATAGTGGGTAAACCTGTTGCAAAAAAATTAATCTCAGTTGCTCTAAAATGAGATTGATCTTTCTTGTCAGTTATCTGTAATGACTAAGGAAATAAATCCCTTTATAGAATCTTGCCTACTTTTATGTCATTGGAGTGTCTGGAACATTGCCCACTATTTTTTTTATTTTGGAAATATATAAGAATTCACTTTGTTCTAACAAACACATTTCGAATTAATTTTCTTTCTCTTCTGGAAGATTAAGTCCTGTGTAATTAAACTACTTGAAAACCCAGCCAGTCTAATTAATGGATATCAATTAGAAGCACTTGATAAAATGCAATGGGTACAAAAGCTGCCTAAACTTATTACACTATGAGACAACCAAGATATAACATTATCTATTTTATCCATCACTAAATTCCTTCTTGCCCTTCATGGTGCCTGCTACCAGAAAGTCTTCAATAAAAATCTATTGAATGAATGAAAAACTTGTTTTCAGGAGTTAATGATCCAATTGATGTAACATATGAAAGTCTGTCAGTCAAATTCATACTAGAGTTGCTTTCATTAAAATGGACGACATTACCAGATGTGATGGTGCATACCTGTGATCCCCGCAACCCAGAAGGCTGAGTCAAGAAGATCACAAGTTCAAGGTCATCCTGGGCAACTTAGTGAGACCCTCAGCAATTTAGTGAGATCCTGTCTTGAAATAAAAAGGACTAGAGGATGTAGTTCAGTGGTAAAACACTCCTCGGTTAGAACCCCAGTACTGAAAAATAAATGAAAATAAAATGGCCTATGTCAGTTTTTCAGGACTAACTGCCAACTTGTTTTATCATCCAGAGCCTTTGCTTTTGTTCTATTCTCTTTTTCCTTTTTGTTGCCATGTTATTGCATGAACAACAGATGCTTAAGAAGATGTGAAACTTAGCCGGGTGTGTGGCGCAAGCTTGTAATCCCAGCACTTAGGGAGGCTGAGACAGGAGAATCGCGAGCTCAAAGCCAGCCTCAGCAACAGCAAGGCACTAAGCAACTCAGTGAGACCCTGTCTCTACATAAAACACAAAATAGGTCTGGGGATGTGGCTCAGTGGTCGAGTACCCCTGAGTTCAATCCCCAGTACCAAAAAAAAAAAAAAAAAAAAAAAAAAAAAAAAAAAAAAAAAAAACGATGTGAAACTTAAAATGGATTTGAATATTGGTTATGCCTCTCTAAAAAGTCCAAATGGTTCATTTTTGGATTTGAGGTGAGATCTAGTGGTAGATGCCATTTATTAAAAATGTGTTTTAGTAAAACCTTATTGATCCAAAATAAAGAGGGTCTAAAGCAAAGGTACAGATAATATGTATTATGTAGGGAGCACATTGTTGCAGCCTATATCATAGGATGAACAAAAAAAATGTGTTTTGGGGTATCTTAAGGTGGGGGAACAGGATGCAGAGTTTCATGACATGAAAGTAAAGGATTCAGTCAGAAAACACACTGACCTGAAAATTAAGAACCTTGGATTTTCATCAGGGTCATTGGTGTTATTTAGAATCCTGAACCCCAGTTAACTCACTAATAAAATTGAGGATAGGACTTAATGACAGAAAGTCTAAAGCAATAGTTCTCAAAGTGTTTTCCTTCAGCATCACTTGAGAACTTGTGAGGGATGCAAATTCTCTAGCCCAACCTTGGACCAATTCAATCAGAAACTCTAGAAATGCGGTCCAGCAATCTGTTTTGATACTCTCCCGAGGTGATTCAGATAAACACCCAATTTTCAGAACCAGATACTTTGGGTCCTTTTGGAAACCAGTGACAATGATTTTTGAGGCTTCTTTTCCCTAATGCTTCCAACAACTCTTGAGACAGGGCCTCTTACAACCTGGCAGTGGCACCCTACTAACCAGAAGTTAGATATGAAAAAATAGAAATTGTGGGCTGGGGCTATAACTTGGTGGTAGAGCATTTTCCCAGCATGTTCAAGGCCTTGGGTTCTCTAGTACTGGAGAAAAAAAAAGTTCTTCTTTCAAGAGATCTACTGGGCAACATAGTGACTAGAGTTAATAATGATATAGTATATGCTTGAAAATTGCTAAAAGAATGGATTTTATGTGTTCTCACCAAAAATAAATATGAAACAACATACAAATTAAGTTAATTTAGCCATTTCACAATATATGTGTATTTCAAAGCATCATGTTGAAATACCTTCAGCTAGATGAAAAGCTGTTGGTTCTATACTATATTAATATTGTTATATATCAATAATATATTAATATACACTAATAATAAGGTAATATATTCTGTGACTGTTTTGCAGTTACGTGTAACAAATTACTTTGTGAGTCTGGTGACATACAAAAGACCACTGGCTGAAGGCTTAAACAGAGCTATCCCAATAATGAGGGTGATCTGGAGTCCTAGGAGAGAAAAGAGGCTGTGAGCTTTCAAAGCATTCGAGCCACGTCTGGATTATCTTCCACATACATGAGCATTGCAGAAACTTTCATGAAGGTAGATTTCTTTCCTGTAGGTCCAAAATCAAACTATTCTGTTTTGTGTGATTCTTGAAGATTCTTAGTTTGCTTTTTGCTGTAGCTATCTAATCCACACAAGAGCTTCTTTGCCAAAGACTATGTTAATCAAAGTGTCACTAGAATCTGAGAGTTTGTCCATCTTCATTATCATGATGATCAGTCACAGCCAAAGTTGGAGGCAACTGCTCCTTCATGTCTTCCCACAAATGTTAGTCTACAATTTTATACTACAGTAGTCTCTTAGAATCATTCCACTTTACACTCAGAGGTGACAATTCTGATTCATTTCAGGTTTCAAATATGTATTATTGGCTTGCATTTCAGATTATTTTTAGTTTATAATCTCTTAAAGTTTAAACAAGCCTGAACTGCACAATACCCAACACATAGTCCATAAACATTCATAACATCTGTGATGATACTTGATGTTTTCTCTGTTTAAGCTGTGAAATACTGGAATAAACAGATCAGCTTTCCTTTTTACTTAATTTTTCCCTGTAGCTAAAGTTTGTGGTTGCTTTATAATCAGGATAAATGAAAACAAATGAAGGAAAATATGACTCAAAATATGTGCTGCATATTCATGTTTCATCCATAGATATTAAAATATTGTTTTCCAGTGTTTGGCTCATGGGAAGAATACACTTAAGAAACTTCTAAAGGACTCTGTTACACAAATGGAAATGGTAATTTCTATGAAGTGTGAAACTTTACAGTTTGTAAAGTTCTTTCAAGTATGATCTCACATGACCTTCCTCATATCCCTGTGAAGTAACCATGGGGTTATTGCCTCTTATTTACTGGACTGAAAAAAGGGTCTAGGAAAAATCAATGACTTGCCCAGTGTCACAGTGAGTTGCACAACCAATTATTGGTCCAAATGCTCCTGTCACCAGGTTTAGTTACCTCTTCCAACCTCATCAATAGCTGAGCTCTCCTCCTTCTGGAGTCTAGTCAGCCTCTGCTACATTGGGCCAGGTCACATTTAAATAGGTGGCATTTAAAAAAAAAAAAAAAAGGAAATAATTCTTTGATCTTTTTTTTTTTTTGGTACCTGGGATTGAACTCAGGGATACTCAACCACTGAGCCACAACTCAGGGTCTCACTGAGTTGCTTAGCACCTCACCATTGCTGAGGCTGGCTTTGAACTCGTGATTCTCCTATCTCAGCCTCCCAAAGTGCTGGGATTATAGGCGTGCACCACCGTGCCCAGCTAAATTCTTTGATCTTTGATAGATTCTTTGGTTGGAGAGAGATGGGGGCTATCTACCTGTATTAATCTAAACACAGGAATTAAATACCTAGTTTTAGACAACGTCTTAATAGAGATGAATGAATTGACTATGCTATCTTTCAGAGGAGGCTATCTCCTTGGAATTAAACTCAGCTCTTATGAATCCTGGCCTAACCCTTAGAATAACTTGAGGAGATTTTTTAAACTCCAATGTTCCAATCTTACCCCCACCCCAACCCCAAGTAAATCAAGCATGGGCTCAAGCACCGAGAGTTTTGAAAGCTCCCCAGATGACTCCACTGTGTAGCTGGGGTCGAGCTTCACTGATACAGCTGAAATGGAAACATGACTTGAAACTGGCAGAGAAGCAGCCTTTTTCCTCCTCCAACTAGGTAAAAAGAGTGTGTCTGTTGAAAGTCCCAACCATTTCTATGTGGAGGCCTTGTATACTTTCAAAGCAAGCCAGAAAGTTGTGTCTACCAGAGAATTCCTGTGGGATATTATTAAAGGGTTTATGGTTAACTGATGGGCTGAATTAATGGTGAGTATTAAGGCAGATTCGACCTCAGAAAGTGGGCAGATTAACAAAGTGACCAATGTGGAGTTACGGATTTCAAGTTTCACTTTGAGTTTCCTATCTTTGACAAGGACTGGAGGTCATAAAAAAGATGCTTTCTTTCCTTTACCAGTGAGCAGTGAATGGGCCTGCCCTTGTGAAAACTTGGGTCTGTCCAGAGAGACATAGGAGGAGAGGTGTAATTAACTTGAATAAGCAAAGGAATAAACAGCAGCCTGAAAAACAGCTTCTAGAAACCTAAGCAGGACCAGGTTCTGTCCTTAAACTACCCCTTCCTTGAAGAATCTCCTGCATAAGGACATCCTGGAAATTATATTCATGGCTACTGTTGCCTTTCCTTATATTAGGGGTGTGTGTGTGTGTGTGTGTGAAGGGAAGAAGTGGGGAGCACACTCACCTCTTCACCACTAAAATCCTGTCTTTGAGTAAGAATAAGTAAATGTGTTCAAATGTATTTTACATTTCATGTACAAATGAGGAGATCAATGTGTCATTCAAAGTCACATTTTTTTAAAGGCCAAAAACGGTAAGATGGTGCTCCTTAACACGGCTGGGTTGTGCAAATTTAATTTGAAATTTCTATTTCAACAAAGATACATTTGTTGTATTCCTGGAATAAGGAAATATCTAATGATTAATTTTTCTGCAGCTAAGCACATGCATAAATGGATTTATAATCAGAAAGCTATTAAGCCACTCAAAGTAAACTGAAATGTCTCCAGTTTATACAAGTTGCAAGTACAAATGAACATATATCCAAAAAGCCAATTGGAAGGGACATTATTTTTAATAAATTTTTTAGCTGTAGGTGGACACAATATCTTTATTTTGATGATTTATATATGGGGCTGGAGATCGAACCCAGTGCCTCACGCATGTGAGGCAAGCGCTGTACCACTAAGCCACAATCTCAGCCCTGGAGGAGACTTTTTAACTAAAGAAGTTGCCTTTATGTTAGAAGGGTAGATAATATCATTTAATCAATTATATTCAACTAGCACTTATTGAAGAATTAGCGTGGATTTGGTGTTATTGAGAATGAAATTATAATGTGGCACTTTCTCATAATAACTATAAGACATATTAAACAACTCATGAGAACTGTTGCTAAAAAAGCTTTGTTTTATTGGACATCATATTTTAAAGGTCTCATTTAACTCTATGCTACTACCAAAACAAAACAGTGGAACAGAAGCAGTGAATGCCAACAGCAAAATAAGGATGCAGAACAGGTGAACAGAGGAACAGGGCTCAGGGTCAGTCTTTCCTCATTCAACCAATCTTCCTGAAACAGCTAAGTCAGCAGTATTAACTATAGGCTTTCCCAGAATCAAAGGTGACTCAGAATTAGGCCCAGCCTGATGCGTCATGTCCCTTCCTATGGTCAGTTAGGCTCCTCTTGCTGTTTTCAACCCCTATGTTCTGGCCTTGCACCACCTGAGTCCTCAAGGCCTCAAGGTCTTATGGCCTCCCTAGTTCACATCCCAACCCTGACCCGTCTCTGGCCACCACCATCCACATACTTTATTACCTTTCCTCAGTTCCTGCTTCTTGTCCATCCAAATCCAGCCAGACAGGAAATGACCCCTGCTAAGCCAGAAAGGAAGCACAGTTTGCACCAGTAGAAAATATCCGAATCCCATTATCTTGGAAATGTTAAAAATTCTGTAAAAGATTTTTTTTTAAAGGTTCACTCCTGAAAGGAATACCCGAGTTTTTGTTGTTATTATTATTGTTTGTTTTTGTTTTTTTTTTTTTGTTTTTTGGTTTTTGGTTTTTGGGTTTTTTTTTTTTTGCACAATGATCTCTAACTCTTGTTTAATCAACCAGTAAGGGTGTTGATTATAAGCCAGCTCAGGGTTAACAGCAGAAATGAAAAGCCATTGAGTATAAATGGAAATTTAGTCCTTTTTGAAGAGTCTAAAAAGTTATTGCTACTGTTAGAAAAAACTAACCTTGGGGAAGTTATTAAAGGTGACCAACATACCTATAATCTCCATGCACAAACCATGTTACTCCTGTCCTGATTAATTGTTCTGAGAAAGACAATCTTACCAACCTAAGGACACTAGCTCAAAATCTTGGCCATGTCTATAGTCTATAAAGTCTTGTTACTGTGAGATAATTTGAGGTACAGAGAAATAGTCTAAATGTATTTGTCAGGGGAATAACTGGGAATAAATTAAAATTTTAAAATGGTGAAAAGGGAATTAAACCTAGAAATTTATTTTCTTTAAGAAGCTGTAATATAGGAACTATTTTGTAATTAATTTTTCTAACACTATCAATATCTCGGTCTTCTTCAATTAAGGAGATACGAACATACATAGATTTTGTTAAATGTTTCTCCAAGATAGGTCAAATCTCATGTCAAGTTTTCCTGTGGCTGAGACAAAACTTCTACTTGCTAGCAATACAGGACCCTTACCAAAAGGACATAGGGTTCTTAGTATCAGACAGGTCAACCTAAGTAGATTTGCTGAGAATAAATAGACTGAGAATAATAGCACAGAATTTTCTAATTACAAAATCACAACTTTACATTTTTGGCATAATTGTTGACCCATGTATAAACAAACATGCCTTTCAAACTAGTTTTTCTAGATTTCCAGATTTATTTATTTAAATAAATCAAGCAAGGATACTTGCTTTTATTTAGGCAATAAATACTTTTTGGCAAACTTTCACTCAGAAACCCACTGATTTCTCAAACAATTCAACAACCACCCATTTATGTTATATATTTAGATTCCCTTTAATTTACGTAGTGTATAGATTCTCAAATTGTAAGAGTAATATCATACTAGTGTTCTCTCACTACAAAAGGAAAGAAACTAAGAGAGACAGATGAGCAGATTTTTATCAATATAGGACAAGGAGTGTTTAGTGGGTTCCTTCTCTGTTGATTAACCCACTTGAACAATGGGGCTTTGCTACTGAAAGGACTCATTCTGTGTCCCATTATAGAATGTCAAATAGCAGAAGTGTACCTATTTGATCCAAAGCTCAGTCTTTTATCGTGGCTTGGTTGTTGCACTCCAAAACTGAGAAGAAAACTCCATTAGTTACTCTCACTCTTTCCCAGAATATGCCGCACTTGGGTGGGTAAATGTGAAGGGCAGATTACAGTAAATATAGAGTTTGGGGTTTTCTGAGAAATAACAATCCCCACTTAAAGCACAGGGATGCTGTAAAAACTAGTCATATTAAATTTGCATTATAGTCCATTGGAAATATGCTGCTGTGACCAGCTCTCAAGTCTGATTAGAAACACTGAGGCCTTTGCCCACTCATCTGAGTAGCACATTAACAGCCCAGTCAAGAGGCCACCAGAGGCTACCTGGCACTTCAAATCTGTGACTCCATTTCTGACATAGTCTGGTTTTTGTTGTTTTGGGTGTTTGGTTTTGGTTTTTACTGTCCACATGATATTTCAAGAAGCAAATAGCTATAGGAAGCAGTTCTTACAGTAAAAATTACGTGTATGCATTTGTTCTTTTTCTGAAATTCCACTACTGGAAGTTTATCCTAAGAAAATAATCTAAAATAAAAAAAAGAGAAGTGATTTGTACAGAAATGTTTCTGCAGCATTATTTATAAGGACTAAAAATTTAATAACCATTTACATGTCTAAGAATAGAGACAAGATGAATTTAATTATCACAGAAGCATATGTTGAAACATCATGTATCCATTAAACACTCTATTTGCAAAAAGTTTTAATGGAAAGAACTGTTTTTCTTACAATGTTGAATTATAAAAGAACACAAAACTGTATAAATGATACTATATCAACTATGTAACATATGCTTAGACTAGAAGGATAACAGAGAATGTTAGCAACTAACATTCAGAAGGTGGGGGTTGTACATGAGTATTTTCTTCTTAATACTGACTTTTTATTCTCTACTTCCTAGTGGGAACAATTATTACATTTTACATAACCAACACACATCCCAATGGAAACAGTCAGAAAACTTGCTTCCTAAGCTGTTCTATATATTCTTAAATTCTATGGCGAATGTTATAACAGTAGGTAAGTTTCCAGTCCAGTGTATGATAGAATATACAAATTGGACCTTCTAAGAGTGCTAGAATTAATAGATATAATGCATTTGAAATCACTTCTTAATGGGAAAAGTCCCATATGGTTACATAACGGTACTGTTCAGAGAAGGAGGAAGAGGATTTTGGTTTTTCAAGGTCAGCCTATGCAGTAAAGATGGAGGTTTACCATCATTCTGCTACTGATCAGAGTTCTGACCGCCATGAAGGAAACTGTTGGCTGTGAGTAACACATTGTGCTTCCTCAATCCTGGACACTAATTAGAAAAAAAAAAAAAAGATTTGAAATGCAGATTATTTATCTTCTAGACAAGGTGTTTCAGTTTATTATCTTGAATTGTTTTTCAACCTTGCCTGCAAACTAACAACAATAATTTTAACTCCAAAGTGATACTAGGATATTACAATATCCTTCCTTTTCATTTACTGACTTAACTGGTGGAGAGAGAGAAGGAAGGAAGAAAAAATAATTAAGGAGAGAGAAAAAAATATGGCCAATCTTACTGCAAGGGAGATTGGGAAATGTAGTGTTCCTATACAAGGAAGGAAGAGCAAAATAGTGAAACTATCACCTTTTATCTGCCACGGACACTTAGGTGAAGAGAGAAGTCATGTCTCCTCAGACTAAAGGAAGACTTTGGAGAATAAGTTGTCTGTGATTTAGTCTAGTTTGAGAGCATAAATACTGTATGTACTGAGAGATTTCTAAAATCTTTCAAAAACAATTGAGTTAATACAAAAAAAATAGGCTTCATAAGCTATAGAATACTGGTCTGCTTTTGGAAGCCAACACTTTAGACTATCTGTACCAGTGTTTAGGAATTTCTAACCCATGGGGCATAGCTAGGCATTGAATCTAATGCCAGTACTAGACCCTGACCTTTTTATTCACAATCTAGCTTTCCCCTTCTAGACAACACATGCTGGGTTTGGCAAGTACTTTGAAAAAGTTAATAAGACTTGAAGTCAGTTTCTCATTTGTAAGCTGAGTCAAAAAGAGCAAACAGCTATAAATGTAAAATAAGGTCAGAAGCACAGGGGTGAGAAATTGGATTCCCTAACTGTATTACAGATTCACAGGAGGGGTGGGTTAAGAGGTTAAAGGAAAATGATGGCCGTCCTGGTTCCAGGGCCCCACCATAGTGTGGGGAGCTACATATGGTGCCCCGAACCCCTGCATAAAAGGGTCATTAGCTTGAGGTCACAGGTCAGCCTGCCTTCCAGTTAAAGGCTGACATTACCAAAATCCTTAGCCTGGAGATTTGCATTTGACTCAAACCCCAGACCTAATCACAACAGGCCTAATAATTTGTTTGTACTGTCTCAGATAGTTAATAGAAATTCATTGTGATTTTCCACTTCTAACAGTCCCCTCAAAAAAAAAAAAAAACCCCGAAAGTTTTTATTTTCCTTTCTCTTAACAGCAGAAATACATGTAGAATTCACGTGCAGTATCAGGCTGACCTAACATCCAGATGGCCACACTCAGTGGCTCCCAGGATTGAGTCTCCTCCCTCCTCAAATAAATACTAAACATAGAGTATCTTTCTTCCTAGAGTAGGACTGATATTAGATCACCATGGATCCATCCATCAATATTTACTTGAAACATTACAAGATCAGTTAAATCCTATAGCCAAACTTATGGAGCATATAATTTTCATTTCATATTGATCTTTTATTATTAATGGATGCTTGTGCTGGCTGACCTTAGAATCTCTTTTGCACAACTGTGGTATCCCTGTGGATGTTGGTCTTTTAAATAATATTTAAAAATCATAAATATTTCACCATTTTGTGTCTGTCTTGACTAGCCAGAAGCTTACTGTTGGGGCAGGGAAGCATCTTTATACATAGCTGCTAACCTGATAAGATAGCTTCAGTGGGGTTTCTTTTCTGATATTATCCAGAGTGGTTGGGCTTAAAATCAGGCATATGCAGGCATCTGTTGTCAGATTTGTGGGTTGTTTTTTTTTTTTTTTAATTTAGGAATTTAAGTTTTGAATTCAGGGAGTTGAGCTTTGGGGAAATGAGAACGATTTAGAATACGGTTATACATCTCCTTCAGATGAAATTTTAGGAGCTTTGATTTGTGTATGCCTACTTCAGGAGAATTGGAAGATCCAATTCCCAGTCAAGAACACATTTGTGATGATTTAATAAAGGAAAACTATGCCTAAAAAAGTGATTGAGCAAACCCTTTGATAGCCCTGTTTTACCTTCCTTAAGTCATGCCACTTCCCTCCGCTCTCCCAACTCCCTTCCCTGCACAGACAGCCCACTCCTTTCCCAGCCCTCTGCCAACAGATTAGATGCTCCACTATGTGACTGCTCAGGAGGAACCCTGCCAGCAACTTTACTATTCAGGGCTAACTTTGTCCTAGGGCTTTATTCGTGCTGGGGTCCTGCTTGGTAGCTCTCTATTAACCTGGTTATTGAACCCCCACACTGGGTTCTAGATCCTACTCCTTATCAACAATGTCTAAATAACAGGAAAATCAAGACTCCCTCAGAGGTGGACATGTTGACCCAGCCTAGTCTGATGGAGCCAGACTAGCTTAAGTAACTGTTCACTTTGTCTTAACTCACTTAATTAATACATGTATTCATAAGTACAGCCATCAGAGTTAATTCCAGGAACCTCTACAAATAAAAAAATTCCACTGATGCTCAAGTACCTCATATAAAATGCCATAGTATTTGCAAATAACCTGTACATATCTTCCCATATACTCCAAATCATCTTTAGATTACTTATTAAACCTAACACAACATAAATAATATATAAATAGTTGTTATACTATATTATTTAGAGAACAATGGCAAGGAAAAAATCTGTACATGTTCAGTACCAATGCAACGAGTTTTAAATGTTTTTGATCCACAGTTGTTGAATCCATAGATGCAGAGTCTACAGGTATAGCCGGCTAACTGTAGATTCAGAATCATGATACAGAAAAGTTAGGGAGGGAGGAATTTATGTTTAATATCTTTTCCATTTTCTTGTAAGTGTTTGCAATGATAACATGTTTTTAACAGTTCAATTATTTTAGCTGGGAATTGAAAAGGGATATTTATATGGATATGTAAATATATATGGGGTCATTTAACATAAAAAAATGAGAAGTTATACTCCATGTATATATGACATGTCAAAATATATTCTACTGTCATGTATAACTAAAAAGAACAAAGAAAAAAGAAAAAAAGGATATAATTCCTTTGGTTAAAAAGAGTACTCTGACAATAAACTATAACATGAAAGCAATTATATCCACTTTAATTAATAGCTAACTTCTAGTTCTAGCATGAATTTTTTCCTAAATATTACCTTTCACTATGGAGAGCAGAAGTGGCCCCATTCCACAGTTAGAAATATGGAGACATAAAGCATTCAAGGAACTCATCCAATATAACAATAGAGCAAGACAAAAGCTAATGGCTCACAGCTGTAGGATATTTTTCAAAGAAGAAGCACAAATCATGTTATCTTTGATGTAACATGTGTAGAACTAACACAAATGTTTGCCTTTGAGAATTACAATAGTCAGAGGGGAAAGAAATCTTTTCATCTTTTTTATTTTAAAATTCCATTGTGTATGCTGTCATTTCTCTAAGGCAGGCCAAGGTATTTTTTTATGAATAACAAATTTGACTGAATAAATTATGCAATACATTAAATTAAAATTTCTTCATAATAAATTTTTAAAATTTCTTCCTCTTTTCATCAGTCTTTTATGAGAGAAAAACACAAGCATAATGACAATGGCCAGGACTAGGGTCTTCCTCTTTCTTCTCAAATCCTGTGGACTGGAGGGTTGTTGAGCTACGAGGAGACACAACAGTTCTTACCCAGTGTGTCCTCCTTGCTGTGTGTGAGGCACAAAGGTCTCTGCTCCCAGATGCTCAGATCAGAGGTCGTAGACAAATATGCTGTCAGGAGTGGACATGGATGGCCACAGTAGCACATGGGAGGCCATTATACTTGGTCTTGGCAACAAGGATATGACTTGTGGAAGAGATAAGAGCTAAACTCATCCCTGAAATATGTAATATTATCTTAGTGGAAAGAGTGTTCCAGAAAGGTGAAGAGGGTGTGAGAAGACCTGAAGCTGAAAAAGTTTGCAATATATTAGAAGAACTTGAAGAAATCTGGGATGACAGGAGTAACGGAGAGTAGGGTAAACTTATTAGAATCATCCTTTTGGACTTTTTGAATATATCATATTTATTGACACTCAGTAGTGTGCTGGTTTGAATAGAAAGGCTAGGTCTAACTGCTGACATACCGTACAAACTTGTGGATAAATATGAAGACTTCCACTCTTTTTTTTATTTTTATTTTTTTGTAGTTGTGTATAGACAGAACGCCTGTATTTTGTTTATTTTTATGTGGTGCTGAGGATCAAACCCAGTGCCTCACACATGCTAGGCAAATGCTCTACCACTGAGCTACAGCCCCAGCCCTTAACTCTTCTTCTTAATGATAGGTTTCCTCTGAGCTGTTCTTACAATTGCAAACTGAGTGCCAACCCAAGTACTCTTCAACTGTCAGTAAATTGGAACAATGTATTTCTTTCATTCATGTCTCACCCCAAACTTGTTCTTTTAGAGTTTAAAGGAATTTTCCCCCAAGGATCTGAACTTTATCTTCTATCTGTATAATTTATATCTAATCTGGTTAGTTTTTCAAAATTTATTTATTGCAATTGTTTTCATGATTTTGGAAGAACTACATATTCATTTTAGGAAACTTGGATTATATAGGAAAGCTAATAAAAGAAAAGAAAAATCACTGACAATACTACCATTAGTGATAACCACTGTCAATATTAAATTATATGAAATATTCATGATGTTATATTTGAGCTTTCCTATGGAAATATTCCATAATAAGTATGTAAACAATTTTGGCAAATTCTTGCTTTTTGTGTGTGCACATCTACATAAGATATGTATTTTATTCATTTTTAAATTAATTTTAATTACAATACACTTTTAGTTTGTAAGTTTTTATAGAATTCTATCTAATGTGTCACTTTTAGGCTTATTGAAGATCATTTGGGAGCTATAAGCCTATTGTATTTCAGAGAGCTTGGGGCTCACACAGGCCTCTATTCATTATTCTTAAAACACCACTGTGACATGACGTAGGTGGTAAGGATTATTATCCCTATATTGTAGATGGGGCTTCCAAAGCAGGCAGCAGTTGCATAACTGAGGGAGGGCTAGAAATAGAACTGGGGTTATTTTGAAAGTAGGTAGAATAAAAATTGTGGGCAAAATTAAATATTGGTGATTTGTATCTCTGTTCAAAGCCTGCCTCTTTGAAATGATAATACATGAAACACATTGGTCCTCTGTTATTTTTCCATGAACTAAGAACCAAATCTGACCTTGGGGAATGCACATGGATATCCATATAGATGGTTAAGCCAGTTGCATATAGGAAGTTGCTGCCAGACTTGTTCCTGAAAGCTTAAACACAAGATTAGAGCTACAAGGGATTCTAAAAGTTTACATCGAAGGCAGATGTTGAAGCTAAGACACACACGTGTGTTCGTGCATGTGTGTGTGCAGACACACTCACATAATTTTAAGACCAAAAATAGCACCAGAGCCAATTTCACTGTATTTGGGTATCTTTTCTTGGACACAATTTTGCTAGAAGCTGATGGGATTCTTTTTCCTGAGTCAAGACTGCAAAATCAAACCTGCTGGGAGTCAGTAAACCACTACAGACGTCATCAGATCTCTCCTGCTTCAGGATATATACACTGATCACTGCAGGGGTCAGGAGAGAATTTTATTTTTGCTTGCACAGGCTACACAATTGTCAGCGGATATAACCCTTGCCTTCCTTTGAAGTGTGAGCTATCAAAAACTAAATAAACCAGATGGAGCTGTTTTCTGATTCAAGGTGATAGAGCAGACCAATGCTTGAGTGATATTTCTTTTTAAACATGGAAATAGAATTATAAATTTGCTGCATCTAATTTGCACCTTCCTTTGTAAAGGTGGAGCCTAAAAAGAAATTTTTCTCAAGTGCCTATTCCTCCAGACAATAAATCAGAGCGCTGAAAATAAGAGAAAGGCAGGAAGATTGATCACACAATACATGAAGTTAAGAGAAAGAGAGGGGAAATTGTCAGCTATGGAAGAAAAGTCCGCAGTATTCAGATAACCCCTATTCTCCTTGCGACCAGATAAATATACATTCTTGATTCCCGGATTCTTTCCATTCTTGGTGCAATACTTGAAAAAATTTTTGACCAGGTTTTTGGCATTTTCATCTTTTCTGGGAATACTTCTAAATGACCTAGGGGAAATTTTCTAAACCAAAGAACAGTTTTGGCAGCAAAAACAAGCCTCAGTATGTATTACAATTGAAACAAAGTAATTTAGACTTTAACTCATGGAATGATCTATGAGAATGTCTATGTGAAGCAGAATGAGGTGAATTTAGTGTCTCTATTTTTAATGTGTGGAAAAATATATTTTTTACTCCATTATTTCAATTCTATTAAAGAAAACATGGTTGATATTTTGCTAATAAACAAAAAGGAATTAATTAGATTATTAACGTCCGTGTTGCAATTTACTCTTATAGAACTATGTTTTCAATCATCATAAATTTTTTCTCTTCATCGTGCTGCTTTTTCTGACATGTAGAAGAGTACAAAACAATCTATCTGGGCCTTTATTTTTCTCATCTATACAATGAGGAAAATAGAACCTGTTACAGAGGGTTGCTGAGAGGATTAGATGATACAACATAAGTAAAATGTCTAACCCAGAATCTATACATGGTAGGTTCTTTCTGATTATTCCCTTTGGTCTTCCTATTATTTTCTATGGTATTTGAAAAATGTGTGGACTTCGTAGACTCATTACATAAAAATCCAACTAGTAAGGGCACAGAGGCAGGAACTCCATTTATGAGTGTTAACTATGTATCTGGCACATAATAAGTGCTTGATAAATAGTAGGTGTCAGTGTACCACACCCTTCACTTCATCCTCATAATAACTCTTGGGAGTGTTTATTTTCATCTCATTTTCCAGTTGATTTCTCACTCTCCAGGAGTGAGAGGTGAGGTAACCTGCCTAATGTCACACAGCGGGGCGATGCCAAAATTGCAACAGACTCACTTCAGAGCTCCTGGCCTGGCCACTGCCCTGTGCTACACCTCTACCCAAGATTGGGAAGAGCCTCGTAGGAGTTCAATCTCTGGAACAAAAGAAAAAGCTAGAAGTAACCTGAAAGAACTTCTAAGGGGATGGAGGGACAAAGTAACTCCAGTTCCCATCTGTGTATTCTGAGAAACTCTCCTAGATACAGCTAATATGATTTCTAAAGTAGATCTAGTAGCTTAGAAATAGCTAACACTTCAAAGATATTGTTAACCGATTGGCTATCTACTTACACAGCCTCTACAAGATTCAAAGCAATCCAATTGAAGGTAGGAACAGGTTGCTATAGCCAGATACCTTGGAAACAGTAAAAGTGACCTGAAAGCTTGCCAAATGCTGGCATCAAACTGGAAACTGTAGCAGCCTGGGGCCCCTTAGCATAGGAGCAAATAGTATGAAACATACAAAATAGTCCCTGAGCAGAATTTTTTATAATCATCATGAAGTTATTTAAACAGAAGTATTTTACACATTTCACATATGAAACAAATTTCACCCAAATATTTCTTTTTTCAAAAAGAAATGACTTAAATAGGTATTTAAGTATTGGTAAAGTATTGGTAAAAAAAGAAAAATCACTGGTAAAATACCTCCTCTGTACTAGCAAAAGCTTACGATAAAACTAATTTCTTTATCATTAACCCTGAAAACTTAAGCACATAAACTTTAACCTTTGGATTTGATGGGCCTTTTTCTATCTTATGTAACTTTTTGAATTGAGTGATCAGTTATAGCAAAGAAAGGTGTTACCTGCAATTAAGTACCCAAACATCTCTGGTTAGTATGGAAAATGTACTCTTGCTTGGCTTCAGAAGGAGTCAGCAACTTTACATTTTATCACTAAAATTTTAACCTACTTATAGTCAAGAAGAAAATTAACACATTTTCTGGAAACACAAATACACACACACTCCTAGGCATTCTTACCTCAAGCATTATTGGCCAAATGTGTTCTATTTCAACATGCCATTACATACATTAGTTTCATGGCCCTAGGAAGTCAGAGACTATGTTGGCAGTGAATAAGATAACCAGGGAAAATTTCAACAGTATTAAACAGTAATTTGGGCTTTAAAAATCATAGTTTTCTTCTGACTTTTATCTCTAGCTTTTCATGCAACATGGAACAAATCATTTAAATCCCACAGGAATCCCATTTCAGCATGATTGTCAGGGCAGAATAATGAAACAGAATGTATTCAGTCTCCAGTTGCAGGTTACTGAATTCAACATAAATCAGGAGACACCCCACCACCACCAACACACCCACCCACAGACCTATCTGGCCCTTGGGCAGCTATAAAATGAGAGCCAGACAAAATTTAACCTGAAAGACAGACTGATTTTCCTTTTTGATTTGAGTTTTCCTGAGGGCCCTGTAGGTTGAGTTATCCTTCCCCTGGGTGATCTTGCATAGAAACAGAAATATCATCCACTTGTTTTAACACTTGGACATTATGATTAACCTGACTAGAAATGAGATCAACTCCTCTACATTGCAAACTATCTTGAACCCAATTCAGTCAACAAAAAGAAGGCTAACACTTGGTGTGTGTCTGGGCCATCATGACATTCTAAATCTAAGGAGAATCTTTGAACACTCTGAACAATGAAAAGAACATGGTGCCTTCTCATCACAAGCAATTCAAATCAAAACAATATGAACTTATAAATCACCATAAAGAAGTCCCACAAGGTTCTGATGTTTCTTAAGATATTTAGTTGAAGATGTATATCTCAAAAGCCAAATTCTTACTTTAAAAAAATTTTGGTGATGCTGCATCATTGATCCCCGAAATATGCGCTTGACCTATGTATTCACTGATTTTTCTGACCCAGCATCCCTAACTCCTGGCAGTGTATGCCTGGCTTTCTTTCTCTTCACACTCCAAAGCCCATAAATGTCTCATAGCCACCCACCCAGCTCAGTCTCCACTTTTATAAAAATGTAATTTCTGCTTTTATCTACTTCATGGAATCGATACACATATTAATAAGTGAATTCTTTAAAATATAATCTATAGTGAACACTACAGAAATGCACAGTGCTTTATTAAAACTGACCCGCTTCTGAGGTTAATAGATGATTTGCTGGGAATAAACGGTTCAACAAATAAAATTATTAAAGGAAAGGACATCTAACTAATTTTCTTCTAGCAAATTACAAAGTGCCTTATAAGAATTCCATTGTTTCATATAAGTATGAAATTAATTCCCTGAAAAGAAATTGTTTTTTGATTTTACAAAGAATGAGAATAAGTAATAAAGGAGTTGAATAGCTGACAATATAGTAGTTCAGCTAAGAAGTGAAGAAGAGAAAGAAAAAGATAGAGCCACCCAGTTGATGAATATATTTGAGCTGACCCTATAATATTCAGGCACTGCCAAACATGCTTTTTATTGTTTTATTCCCCAGTGGGCTTTATGTTTGATATATTTTGTCTCTGAAACAGAATTAGTTTGGAAATAATTGTTTGGGTTTTCCTTTTTCTTTTTTATTAACCGCAGTTCATTTGAGTTTCTGCTCCACAAAGAATAACAATATTATTTCAATGAGTTGTACAATTACCCTCTTCAATGCATCATTTCCTATTATTGTGTTATGACCAGGTATTAGGATCTTGCACTTGATTTCTTAAGCTCTTATGAAGGTATTTTTGCATGTGGATAGCTGTTCAAACTGATGTTTCTACAGTAGAAAGAGGGATGATTGCTGGAGAGTCCTGTCCTACTCTCCTGCTTCACCTTTTAGCTGAGTTGATAGAATTAAAGTTCAAAGAATTCAACATTTTTGACAACCTACATAATCTTAGCATAGCTAAATATTTTACTTAGACATGTGCATGCATATACATATTTATATTTTAAATATTTGTAGATGAACAAATTAAACCACCTAATATGTTGAAATATATAGTAATATAACCTTTAAATATACTGAAGGAAGATTCTCACAGGCTTTGATTCCTCATTCCATGTCTCTAAGGCAGGACACTATTGGTCAAAAGCAAGCTACTCTTTTCACAGAGCAAACTGCTGAGTCCCCAGGTTATTATTGTCTCATTCAAGATCAGAGCCTCTAAAGATTGAAAAAATTAATTTTTTTCCATTTAACATTTCTGCAACCAGCCCTGTCTGCTCACTATAATCTCTAAGTAAGCACCCATATTAAGAGGAAGGGAGTTACAAGAAAATTGTTCCTATCAAATGACTTTCAGGTCACCTCTTGTCTCTATAGTTCTGACAATTCCAGGCATAACTACTTAGTGCAGCTTTCTTTATATGTCCTATTTTACCATGTCTATCTCCATTTTACCACATTTTATCAACAGTTTGATAGCCTGCCTCCCCTTTAGAAATCGTTTCTAAGAGTAAGAGGGCTAGCTAGCTCTTTCCCATTCTTAATCCTTGGTATTTCATGCCGAATTCTCTAAGAGTTGATTTGGAGTGGGTAAGACTGGACTGAACTAGCTTGATGTTTGTTTTCTTTTATTTAAAAAACCTCCTATATGCTGATAATTCCCAAATAATTATATAAGAACTGACTTTTCCTCTATACTCCATGCTCAAGACTCCCTACCTGATATCTATTTGGTATCTAAAAGTCATCCCAAACTTACATTATCCAACTGTTTGATTAAATATATCTGAATATATTTTTTACCATCCCCACAAATAACATTAGACCCTAGCAGTTCTCTGTCCTTCACACACCAATCCATGGATACCATCCAGAAACCCCACCTCCAAAATATTTTCTGAAACTGTTTATTTTTCCATCAGTTTCACTGCTACTGCTCTAACCAAGCCATCATTCTTCTTGAATTTTATTAGCCTCTTGGTTAATTTCTGTTTCAACTCTTGTTCATATATAATCCCTTTTCCACAAAGCTACCAGTGTGGTCTTGTGAAAACTATATTAAATCATGTCACTCTTCTTCTGAAACCTTCTAATAGCTTGTCATCACACTGGGAAGGACATCCAAAAACATTTTCTAGTCTCCATGGCTCAACATTGTCTGGCCTGAAATCTCATCTCATGCCACCCTCTCTTTGGCTTATTGAGTCCCTGTCACTCTGCCCATCTTCACCTTTCATAACAGCAACCTATTTCATTCATTAGGGTCTTTCCCACTCTGGCATCTACCCCTGTGCCAGGGGAATCTGAAGCCTTTCTTTTCCCCCAATTAGCTACTTGTCAGTGCAGTTCCACACTGGCCGAGTTTCTACCAGGTCACTGCTTGTTTCTGAGACTCTGACTTGTTCCCCAAATCATAGGTTTGTTTTTCAGATGCCCATGAGGCCACTCAAGGTACATGGTCATTCATGCAGTGAACATGCACCTGCAATAGTTGACGAATAACCTGGTCTGGGTGGTGGTTAAAATAGAAACATCACACTTGGTCCAGACTCTTCTCACAGGGCAAAAGATCCAAGACCTTGCCCAGAAAGCAGGACACTGACAGTTGACAAGCTCAGGGACTTCCTAGGACCCCCAAACTGGAATCTTACCTTTGATTTTTTTTTTTTTTTTTTTTTTTTTTTGGTACTGGGGATTGAACTCAGGGGCACTCGACCACTGAGCCACATCTCCAGCCCTATTTTGTGTTTTATGTAGAGACAGGGTCTCACTGAGTTGCTTAGCGCCTCACCATTGCTGAGGTTGGCTTTGAACTCGCGATTCTCCTGTCTCAGCCTCGGAATCTTACCTTTGAGAACCCGCCAAACCCTCGGAGAAGTTGGAGCATAGGACCTATTCTATCTGAATCCCTGATGTGATGGAGACCGCCAGATCTCCTGATTGTCCCCCAGTCCACACCCACACTAACCTCACCAACACTCTTTCTCTACTCTTCATCAGAAGGACTTTGAAATGGACAGTCCAGAATGACACAGTAACACTGGCTCCCCTCTGCCCCTTGGACAGAGCACCTTTCTTTGTCCATCCTTCTCTGATGACAAAAAAGAAAACTATTTCTTGCTTTCTTTTGACACTGCCAGCTTCTACAATCTCTTCCAGTGCCCAAATCAGCTAACACTCTTAAAAGAAACTTCTGAGTTCTCTCATTATGGGAGTCATTCCATGGCCACCCCCTACAAAAAAAAAAAAAAGAAGAAGAAGATGACGACTTTCTGGAGTTGCTTTACTTTTTTCAGGCCACAAACACATCATTTAGAAAATTACTACTTTAATGCCCTAAATGATGTTTTTAAGGCCTGAAAAGGTAAGGAGTTTCCAAAGTGCTTTGTTTACCAGCCAGGAACAGGCTTCCTGCAATGTCCTTAAGAGGCCAGCTTATAGATGACAATGCTTCACCAAGAAAGCCCCTGCTAATTCACTAACTGCATCCTTGGATGAATAGCTAGGAAATAATGGCATTTCTAAAAATGTTATAGTATGTTATCATGGATTTACAGAGTTTTAGGGAGAAGCTAAATCAATTTTCATGCTATTTAGATGGCTATTTAGATCATACTACAGAAATAAAAACAATAATTTCAGACTATAGTTTATAAAATTGGATCTGGAAGACTTTGCAGATAATCTGCAATACATGTTGAAAGTCAGAACATGAGGAAAAGAGACAGCAGTAGACCAATATGGAGGTCAAGGGCCCAGCAGGCTATCTCCTCCAGATCTTGGGGTAAACTTCCAGATCATTGTTAATGGAAATCTGTACTCTTCTTTTCTCTTTATTTTCTTTTTTATCTTTATCTTCTTTTTCCTTTAGCTCTTTGACCACTTTGTACCAACATATACTCTTTATCTTTCCTGACATTTATTTTCCTCTCTTACCTTTTCCCTTTGGTATATCCCACATCTGCTTGTTCTATTAGTGGCACATAGGACTGAAAGGATCATTGATACCAGCTCCATAGAGAAGAGAGCAGGCAACTTGGAAGAGACCATAATAGCTGAATTTTATTGAATGCCTACTTAGTGTCTGGCCTTGTCTTATATACTTGCCACTTATATTCTCATTTAATCCTCTTAATTGCCCTAAGGACTCAGTTATCTAATGCCCTATTTCTATTGGAAAATAAAATCAGTTCCATTGTGTTATATATTTTCTTTCTCCAAAAGCCCCCAAGAAATGCCAACTTGGGGTAAATAGGGGGAAGTGGCATGTTTGACCAATAGGTTAGAAATAAGAATGATGGAACAACAGAGTAAAATCCCAAGTAGATTTCCATAACCAATCTATTTTATTTGCACGTTGTGCTTTTGGGGGAAAACGTGACTTTACCAACCATGTTAATGGGGAAAAGTTCTAAACCTCCAATAATTTCAAGAAAACCAAAATATGGTTTAGGTCAAAAGGAGTACTGGATTTTGCAACACCAAGTAACCCTTCTGAGGTTTCCCAAAAATGCTGTGGCTATCCCACACAGAGCTCTCTGTGCTAATTCAGCATACACTGTAATCTAGACCACTTTGGGGGGGTGCTCTAAGGAAGATATCAAAGACACAAATACCTGCATTCATAAAATCTAATATAAAGATGAGACACAGAATTTACAGAATAGAAACAAATTCTAAATAAAACAAGGCATAAATTAAAACGTATTTAATATGTATAGAGGGACAAATGGAATAATTAGGCTTAATTAGATTGAGTAAGGTGAAAATCTAGATTATTTACTATTAACTCAAGTAAGGAAATGAATTTATTAATAAATTATTATTGAGGACAGGAAGGAAGAATACAAAATATTGTTGAGGCTTCTGAATGGCAGAACGATTTGCCCCAGGATTTATCTTTTCCTTTGATTGGGGATATCACTTAAAGAATCAAGCCCTACAATCATTCTGCAACACCTTTAAAAGAAAGGAGTATCATAAAAGTGATGGCAACTTTATAGATTTATACTTCCCAAGTAAAAAAAATACTGTAAATATAAATGCTTCAATAACCAGATTTACTCTGTGAAAGTAAAACCAAAGGAAGTAACTGAGGCAGGAAACACATCTGCTCCACTGGACACATGACTGTCCTCAGTTTCATCTATGCATCTTCCACCCTGGGACAGACATCAGCTGGGGGCCAGATCTGAATTCCCCACAAGTGATGCTGTCCATGCAAAAAGTGACCCAAGTCATTTCCTTAACACTTGGAAACATTTAAGGCTCTTTCTCTTTCCATTCCTGGTCAAGCTGTTTAGAAAACACAGATGCAGCTGGCACTGAGATATTATAAGCTGCCTTACTCAATGGCTCCAAAAGGAAAATATCTGTTCTATATCTTGGGTAAGTCTGTGGACGCCATTCACCAATTCCACGTCATCGTTCTTTGGTTCTTCAGACCCAGGAATTAAGGTCAGAGTCAGCCTAGTTGCTGCTGCAATTTTATTTACATAACATAAAAACAACTCTGATGGTCTTCCATCACCAACCCTGGTAGTTACAGTGTACAGTAATGGCAATCACAGCAATGGCATGGGTCAATCAAGTTTGTTTCTCATAAGGAATAAAGTCATAGATAATGTAGGGTTTGATGTGAAGAAACCACTCCATTACTGAAAGGAGACCAGATACATTCATTTAATTTTTTAAAAATATCCATGCATAATATATTATTTCTCTTTTGGTCATGCTGAGAGAGGAAGACTTTCTTCAGCACTTTCTTTGATGAGGGCTGTGGCAAAGATATGAAGTCCATCCTGATGGTAACATTCATGACCATAGTAGCAATGAAGTTTTGAGGAACACAAAGTGTAATCCTCAATCCTGTAATGAAGTGATGCTGTGACCAGAATACCCACTGAGAAAAACTTTAAGGAGTAAAGGTTTATTTGTTCCAGAGGTTTAGTCTATAGTCAGCCAAGTCCATTGTTCTGGGCCCAAGGTGAGGCAGAACATCACAGTGGAAGGGTGTGATGGAGGAGCAATGTTCTGCTCTTGGTGGCCAGGAAACAAAAAGAGGGAGAAGAGGTTATGGGGCCAAAGGGAGATTAACCTTTCCAGGACACATCCCCAGTGACCCACATCCTCCAGCCACACCCCACCTGCCTGCAGTTACTACCCAGTCAGCCCATTCAAACCAATGTGGACTGTTTAGGTTACATCTCTCACAATTCAGTCATTTCACCTCTGAGCATTCCTGCACAGGGGCCTTTGAAGGGACACCTCATATTCAAAGCACAGTAGCTATATAAAAAAATACTGGGATGTCACAATTATTCTTGCTTTTGTAACAACCAGATACAGTGAAGCTATAAATTAAGCAGAGTTCCTGTTGCTTTATACACTATTCCAATTACACACAGTACAGCATAGTATTAAACGGTTGTGCTTAGCACCCTTGTAAGCTTCATAGTATCTGAATCTCTAGCAAGTTAATTTCATAGAGGGTCATGTTGTGTCTACCTCTTGCAATTTCTTGTAAGTATTAAATAAGGAATTTTGTATTTTTTAAAAGCTTAGCACTGTGTCTGGTAAATAAGCATGCAGAGGAAGTGCCCGCACTCGGGTATGTGGGAACCCAAAGCTTTGCTGTCTGGAACATGCTTTACTATTGACTAAATTAGAAAACAATATGCTCCCAACCAAATGCTTGTGTCCCCCCAAAATTCATATGTTGAAACTTTAATCCCCAATGTAATGGTACTGAAGATGTGGCCTTTGAGAAGTAATTAGAGTCCCTATCAAAAGAGTCACCAGAGAACTTGGTCCTTTCTCTCTTTGACGTACAGCAGAAAGGCAAGCCAGCAAGCCTCACCAGAACCCAACCATGCTGGTACTCTGACCTTTGTCTAGCCTCCAGAATTATGAACAACTAATTTCTGTTGTTAAGCCATCCAGCTTATGGTTTTTAAATATTGCAACCCAAGCTGACCAAAACACGTTCTTATGGAAATAATTTATCTCTAAACTCCCTTAAAACTCAAGCACTGTGATTCCTCTTTCTTTGCTCTGTTGGGAAACTTTTCCTAAGCTGCCAGTTTGCTAGGAAAACAATATCAACTCACCTAAGAAAAAGAGTAAGAATACTTTAGAAGTTTTAAAATCATTAAACTTTTTAAAAATTCTATCAAATAAAAAACATCAGTAAAAATATAATGTTTTCCTGGCTATGTACAGATTTTATGTCATAGTATATTGCACATAACTTTTAAAAGTTTAAGTAGAAATTTCTAAGGCATTGTCTTAGTTTCATGCTATGGAGAAACATTCAATGAAAAAAGATGATGATCATCATCATAATAACAAACACTAATTGAGACTTATTATATCCACCTTTATAGTATAGCACTACAATTCACTGTTTTTTATAGTTACTTGTGCTTATGTTTGTCTCTCCACTAAATTTGTAAACAATTTTCAGGTCAAGAATCATGTTTTTTATATACCAAAACTTAGTATGGAGTAGGCTCCATAATAGTGAGCTAATGAATGAATAAAGGGTACATCACTATAATTCAAGTTACAAAGTATGAAACAATGGCTCCTAAAGTCTAAATTAAAAGACAGACCAGAGCATCAGGGGCAAATAATGGTAGAAGTGAAGTTGCATTACTAATAAATAAAATGGATAAGATGTGCTGCTTAATTTAAGCAAAAGAATCAATTTTAAGGTGGGGCGCCAAATGAGACTATATCTGGATTAAACAAATGGAAAAAGATTTCCCAACAAGGGAGACACTCTAAGCAAAAACATAATATATTCATTTTTGCTGTTATTGCAACAAATTGCCATAAACTTAAAATGACTTGAAATGACTCAGATTTATTATGTTATAGTTCTGAAGGCTAGAGAACTGAAATGGATCCCACTGGACTCAAATCAAAGTTCCCTCGGTTCCATGTTTCTTTCTGATGACTCTAAGGGAAAATGCATTTTCTCATCTTTTCCATCTTTTGGAGACTCCTTTGTTGCTGGCTATGTGGGCACATTTCTATCTTCAAAGCTTGCAGGTGAAGTCTTTCTCACAGCACACCCCTCTTCCACTGATACTCCTGCCTCCCTCTTTTATACAAAGACCTCTCAGGATCACACTGGGCCCACCCAGATAATCCAGGTATTTGCCCTAGTCTAACACCAGTTGACAGCAATTCCTCCATTCCTTCCTCTACTTTGATTTCCCTTTGCTGTGTAACCTAACATCTTTACAGGTTCCAAGGTCCTAGGGTGTTTTCAGAACACCACTGTTATTCCACTACCATCCATTATATCTGAGTGTATCTGGCATGTTGTGCAACAATATGATTTCCATAGAAAATTTGTGTATTCGACATAAATTCAAGTGACTTTATAAGACTAGGTGAATGGAAGCCTATTTTTTGAAAGTCTTGAATGCCTCGCAAAGGAACTTAGACTGTTTTTGTAAGTAATAATTCTCTTTATGTTAAATTAATCTTAATAGTTGCCATCACGTTTCATGTTACATTTTTGAAAATGACATGATTTTGTTATGTCCAATCCACAATACAACATTTAAAGACAAACAGGACTTTCTTTAATGGTTAATAAAAGAGTTGAAGAACACAACTCAATGACAGTCCAATCAACTGCCCCCTCAAAGTTTGAAAATGGGGTGTGGGGGGCAGGTAGTAACAATATTGAAAAGGCATTGATTAAAAGCCTAGGGATGAACTTCTAAAGTTGAGCCCTGATGCTCTGATTGAGATACCCAAACATAAAGAGCTAAAAGGTATGGAACATATGCAAGCCAAAGGTCAGTAGATTTTACCTTGCATTTAAGTGGGCGACAGAATTTTGATGTTAAATGCAAAGATGCATCAGAGAACAAGGGGTGCAAGAAGTCTTACCAGCAAACCACAGGATAGCTTCAGGAATAGGACAATGGAGGACAAAGAGTAGAAAGACCCAGAGATACAAATGAGAAAACAGAGCAGGACCAGTTGGTTTCCATATCCTAGAGACAGAGAGATGCCCAATCTTTGTAGGTAAGACACAGAAGGAAAACAATATCACTTTAGTTTGACTAAGAGGGTGAAAAAAAATTACCAAAAAGAAATTCTTAGAGAATCGTTTGATGCAAAGGTCTTATACACACATCAATGCTGTAAAGTGTGCTATATTTTCTTTCTTTGGGTATAGTGCTATTATTCTTCTAGCAAAACTATATATCAAACAAAAAAATGACTTCTTGGGAATCTCCACACCACACTTTGCAGAGCACGATGTATATTCTCTATAGTAAATGGCCTCTCGGTTCTCCTGCAACCACAGAGGACAATTTCTAAGCTTATCTGAACTAATAAGCATGATGTACATTATTTGTTAATACTGTATCTTCCAGCATCTCTTTCTTGTTTTTAAGTTATTCCCCTGGATAACAGGAAATATAGGTGTTTATAACCATAGCAGATCATTTCGCTTTAGAAAGAACCAAGGAAGACAATGGAAAAAATACAACAAACTGTGTTTCCAATTACCAACAGATGCTTTCATTTATTCTAAGCGTTCTTATTTAGTTAACTGTACAAATTTTTAATCATATAAATGTGATGGTATTCTAGCCTCATGCTCTTGATTACCCTCATCTTCCAGCTGATTTCACATGCCTCTGGCTCCTGGCATCGCTTTCTCACAAATACTGTGTCTGGGGATGAATGACTTCCAGGTGATACCTGCTAAAAAGCATAGCCTGTTGTAGAGTTTATTTTATTTTGTCTTTTGTGTTTTCTGTATGTCAGTGTTTTGCTAAGGCAAAACATGAGAAATGACATTGCGGTGCCTTTCTCTGAGTCAGCAGCATCATTGGCCACTGGCTACAATGCCATGAAAGACTTTTTTCCATCTTTATTTCTTTGTGGAATCATCTGGTCACCATTCATTCATGCCTGGAATATTACAGTGGGAAAGATTACAAGGCTTCCTCCAAAGACCACTTTGCATAATGTATAATAAATCAGATGAAGAAGCTGATCTTGGGAGAGTATCCCAATGAGGAAGATTGAAGACTGAGAGCCTTGCCTGTACTCCCGCCATTCTGGAAATGGTGACAGGGGAGCAAGAAAATGCAGAAAAGAGATGGCAAAATTGGCCAAGTTTTGTTTGACGTTTGATGAGAACAGACTTTCAAAAACTTAGTTATGAAGTTCTTTAAGACTTCATCATGTATGTTTATCACAGTGGCTTATACTTAATATTCAATCTCATCTTTAAAGTTAATCCATAAGGGAAAAGAAAACAATGAAACAAAATTGAAAATCCAAGCAGTGGCTCAATGTCATGAATGTCCCTTGATATAGCCCCTGTTCTTATGTAGCAGTTCTGATTGTTTATCTCCTTTGTAAGAGCTTTACCGCAGCCAGGATGACTGTTTTCAATTCTAATAGGTGTATCTGTAAAGAATGGGTCTTATGCTGCCTTTTCTTTCATAAATAACTAATACAAAACAAGCAGAAAATAGCTGTCACGTGGTAGACCTCTAGGCCTGTCACTCAGAGTCACAGATCAACAGCCTTGTCATCCTCTGGGAACTTGTTAGAAATGCAGTCTCATGTCCCTACCCAGACCTGCCAAATTAGAGTCTTGCATTTTAATGGATTACCTGGTTATTCATTTGCATATTAACACTTGAGAAACATTGTTTCAGAATAGCATCTAGGAGATACCTGTTGGCATAGATATTTCATGAAATTCATAACCACCAGGAGGTAATAAGAGAAAAAGAAAACAGAAAAAAAACAATCATTGGAAAAGTCAGCAGGATTACACGCCATACACATGCAGCAGTTGGAAATTCCTTCTTTCAAATTGACTCTAAGCTCCTTTCACATAAACATAAGTGAATGGCAAGGGCAAATGTAGGTCCTGTTAGAAGGCTTGATCCCTTACTATTTTCTCACTGCCCTTTTGTTATGTTATTTACATCAATAATCTTCCTGTATCTTATTAGTGGCCAGTTTACTTTTTTTTGGGTACTGGAGATTGAACTCAGGGGCACTCGGCCACTGAGCCACATCCCCAGCCCTATTTTGTGTTTTATGTAGAGACAGGGTCTCACTGAGTTGCTTAGCGCCTCGCCATTGCTGAGGCTGGCTTTGAACTCACGATTCTCCTGTCTCTGCCTCCCTAAGTGCTGGGATTACAGGCTTGCGCCACAGCACCCGGCTCAGTTTACTTTTATTATTTTAAGAGTAAAAGCTCTCATCCAGGCATGTCCCAGCAACCCTTTGTGGATTATCTGCCCTCCACTCTCCTTTGGGTCTTCTGAGCCCAGCCTAATTCTTGAGAACTTTCAGAAGTCATGCATCTCACTTGTACAGAAAGAAACAAGAAAAAACATATTTCAGACTTTGGGTCCCTTTTTATACATTATATTTGGTTTTGCACAATACACTTCTTTTAAATGTATAAATTGACAAGCAATCAAAATTCTAAAAATGTTTGAGGAATAAAGACCCCCAGCAAAAAATGTGAGGCTGACATAAGTTTGTCCAGGGAACTGAGGACAGCAGGCCAGCTAAAGACACATGCTCCCTAGCAGAGCATAGGAAACAGCTGCACCGCCCAGGAACATCAGACACACCCATTAATCATTGTGGACTTCCGGAAGCACAATTCTCCATCACCAGAACCTATATAGTATTAACTAGAGCACCAAATAATTTATAGTAAAGATCATTCAGGCTTCAATCTAGATGTGATTCATGAGCAGTTAGATCTCCAAAAATGCACTTATAAAGAATATTTATCTTATTGAGCCACATACATACATTATCCTTTATCTGCATTAACACATACATTAACATATACACAACACATACATTATCCTTTATCTAACTACGCTCATTCACAGGTCAACCATTTTTCCCACCTTACTCTGCCTTCCACCCTTAAGTTGTTCACTCTCTATCCCCAGGAACCACTCCCCAATAAATTCTATTAACTACTCCTATTTTGATTTCCTCAACTGCATTTTCATGAGGAGGGAAAATTTCCAAAGGGATATTAATTTCAAGGGTTGGGTTTGGCTTTTAAGATTTCTAATAGATCCCTGGAAAGTATAGCTAAAATTCAAGTATAGGTAAATTGTCAAGTATGCTTTCTTATAGTTTAAAAAAAAATATTAAACTTTGTAGCACATTTTGGTTTTCAAATAGCTCACATTTTGTTCTTCTTAGAAGATCCCAGTGTAATGGATAAGGTGCTTTTTGCTCTCATATCCATTTGTGGATAAGGCACTAAGTTTTAAGCAAAATTTGGTCATGAATACAGACTAAAACCTAAGTTGTGTAAACCTAACATCTAAAGCATGGAGGATTATTTTAGAGATTTTATTGTTGCAGATGTTTCATAAAAAGTAGACACATTCAAATATGAAATTATGAAAAGTGTCCTCTACCACCACTTATGATCTTTCACAATCAGAAAATATGTTCTGGAATCCTAAAAAAGTTACAATCAGAGGTGGCCAGGGTCACACACTTTAGAGTTATGTTCAGTGTGGAAAAGAACAGGAGGCCATGTTGCCAGAAGAGAGGAACCAAGGAAAGACAGGTGGGTCTTCCTACCACCTTGATCTCAACCGTTGAGTTAGCAAAACTCTCAGAGACAGTCACTTTAGCATTGGTTAAGATATCTAAGAGCCAGGGTAGAGGAATCCTGGTTCTTCTTTTTAGAAAACAAATAATAATGATAACAATGGAAGAAGACAAGATGTAACTCACACTGAAAGCCAGGATCTAGGCAACAGAGCTGTATAGGTCCAGGTACCTGAAAAAAAATACCCAGGGACCAGCACAGGAAGTGCTCCCTGCCACAGTATCCTCACAGTCAGTACATACTTGCAAAGCGAATAAGAGAATGATTGGGTATAGCTTAGATACCTGTTGTGAAATCACACTATGAATCTGCCAGCTCAACTCCTTTACTTCCCCCACCTCATCTTTCCTCATCTTGCCCCACCCACTCTCCCCCTTTCCCACATGACAACAGAAATATGTACTGCCTTGTATGGTCTGTCTGTAGACTCAGTCCTTTTCGCTACTTGCTGGCATTGTTCCTTGAGATTAGCTAAGGCCAAAGCTATTACATTTCTATTTCTCCTGAAGGACACTGTAAATTGTTTGAGCTTCTTCTACTTAGACTACATTAAACAAAGTTAAAAGACCTGTTTTTCCTTCTCTGTTCATTTTGAGTTGCACTTGAATTACATTTGTGAAAACCTGGTGGTCACGCACGTGTGTGTGTGTGTGTGTGTGTGTGTTTACACATTTATATTTGAACTGAATTGATGGAGAGGACAGTCCCATCAATACTTTGACATTGTTTCCCCAAAAGATAGAAAAGAGATGAGAACCAAAAAAAAGCAAGTACTTCCAAAATAATTGAATGAGATTTTAATTAAGATGAGGTTTTATGAGAATTTATTGATAGGCTAAAAAGAAAATAAGGTGGCCATGAATATAAGTTTATGAGTTTGCATTTTTCAGGTACATTCTCTAGAATGATTAGAAATAGTTAATATTGTTAATATTTTATTTTTAAAATCATAAAAAGGTGTATCTGTCTAGTGACTAGAGCATCCACAGTCTACAAGATTTTTACATAGCCATCAGAACACTAAAGACTCTTCAAAATAATTCAGGTACCAAATCAACTATGCCTTGGACACTTTTCTTTTTGTGTTAGGGTTATCAATTTCTTTTCTTTTATACCTGCAACCACACGTGAAAGTCTTTTTGCAAGAATTAGGTTTCCATTGGAACAAGCTGTTTTGTCTTTGATAGTTCTGAGTACACTTCTTTCACACAAGAAGAGAACTCCTCTATTTTCCTCTTAATGGAATGTTAGGTTGACTCACAATGCCTTAAAAAAGAACTTGGTTATTTTGAAAATCTGTCTTAAAATTTTCTGACTATAGCACGTGAATTACAGATGTTAACATTTTTAAGAGTTCTTACAAGTCAGGTAGATGAGGCTTTGCTCCATGACTCCTCTGAGCACAGACTTTGCTTGCTACCCTGAGACACAAACTGCACACACCTATCAAAGTGAATGATGCTCATGGAATGAGCAGAGGAAATACCACAGCTTTATAGGCATGTTCTTCTAAGGTAACTATCTGCAAGACCAAAGAGATGATAGCTTATGAGATGCCCACTGCAAAATGTAACAAAACCACCTTTCAGAGCAACAATGTGATAGAGATTTTAGTCCAGTAAATTCTAGCTACTGTCCCATCAGTTTGCCTGTCTTTTGAGTTTGCAGTTGAGCCAAAATCTCCTGAGCCAAGCTTTCTCGCAAGATTTCCTGTACTTCCTGTTTCTATGTGAGCCAGAAATACCATGAGAACGACCTCTCTTGTGGTATTTTTGCACTTCTGCTCTGGGATGAAGATAATCCCATACTGGGGGAAATTTTTTAAATTGTGCAAACATTTGTAACTTTCAAACCTTCAAATGAAGTAGGTTCTTCCTTAGGAATGAAAATTTGAAATAGTATTTGCTTGGCCCTAACTCATCTGCCACAGAAAGTCTTCACACTCCATAATCCAACATCTTATAACTTCACAAGACATTTTTACAAGGAAATATGTAAAATATTATAAAGAACACAGTGGAAATTTATATCCTTGGATTAAAAAATAAAACTTCATTCTTGAAGAACTGTGCCATGAAGAGTCATGTTCATAATATTAACATATGTGATATATTATATCATATATTTGTTTTCTTTGTTCTTAACCCCTTTGTTCCAAGGGTCAGGATATCCTGATGCTAAGTGCTATTGCAAAATAACTGAACAAAAATAAAAATAGTCAAACACTTAGGAAACTCTTCAGTTGTTATGTCAAGGAAGTTTGTGACTAAGAAGTGAGTTTAAAACATTATTCAGGAAATATGGTAATAGAGTACAGCAGCCTACATGTGCTTATTAAAGAAAATATTGTCTCTCAATTCTGGAAAGCCTTGGTGCCTTCAATCTGATGGAGAGGGAAGATAGGACCGAAAGGGCTAAAGTGGCGGATGTGTCACACTGAGGCCAAATCCTTTCATCTTCTAACAGAGAGAAAAAAAGAATGGCACCACTTCCTGATAAAGTGGATCCCTGATTATTCCCTCCGTGGGTGGCATAAATATCTGGTTGTATTAGGAAGAGCTGTTTGATCAATATTTTAATGATGAAAGTCATGAATAGAAGTGTCTTCGATTTTTTCATTGTTGTTTGGTACAGATATTGCTCCTTTTTCACTTATTTGGAAAGAGAATAGGTTTGCTGGTATACTCTTCCATCCAGAAAAAGAAAAGAAAGGAAGGAAGGAAGGAAGGAAGGAAGGAAGGAAGGAAGGAAGGAAGAAAGAAAGAAAGAAAGAAAGAAAGAAAGAAAGAAAGAAAGAAAGAAAGAAAGAAAGAAAATAAAAGAGGGGCTGGGGTTATGGCTCAGTGGTAGCGTGCTCATCTAGCATGCGTGAGGCACTGGGTTCGATCCTCAGCACCACATATAAATAAAATAAAGATATTCTGTCCACCTATGACTAAAAAATAAATATTTAAAAAAAAAATAGAAAAGAAAAAGAAAAATCACTTACCAGTGTGGGACACCAAACTTGTTAACCATATGTTTGGAGAAATAACGGAATAATAATAACAAAATTACAGAAGCTTAAAAAAAATGAGGTAGGAGCAATGAAAAACAAAACACACTCTTTCTCCTCTCCCCCATGTCTCCTCCATTCTCCCCTAAAGAAACATCAGATGACTGTGTGATCAAACTAGCACGGAAAAGAATGTAGAGCAGGAGCAACGGATTGTACATCAGCAAAATAAAGGGCCAACCAAAACAAAGCCCTTTGCACTGCAGAGATGTGGAGAGGAGAGGAAGACAGGGTTGTTACAATGTCCTCCAAGAAAACAGGGGCTATCCATGTGAATGTTCAAGTTCAAATTGTTCCCACAAACCCAATTTACTGACAAAAGTGCCAAGCATAATACCACCCCCACTTTCGTTTACGTCCAGGGCCTTTCACATAAGCTACGGGGGGCATTCCTTGTTGCTGTGTTGGTTCTGCTTGCAGGGTGAGCGCCTTCATCTCGGAGCCTCAGGAAACAAGAGAACTGGCCCATGGTTGTCCTCAATTCAACCGCTCTCATGTGGGGACACAGTTGTCAGTGGCCCAGATATTAAGCCCACAGTGCGCGCTCTCCAGAAAGTGAATCTTCCACACATTTTTTTCCCTTTCTTTTCAGGACCCTTTATGCCCCCTGTGAACATCCTTTAAAATGATTGCTTCCATTTGAAAGTGGGTTTTTAGCCATCTCAAGTCATGGGTCCAGACAACACAGACCCATTGAGCATATGCACAAGGACCTTGACGCTTCTCTAATTCACTTATTTCGCAGCTTTGGAATGTGATTCCATGTTATTTCCCTTCCAGCTGAAGGGCAGCTGAGGTTACAAAGGGATTTGACTAATAAGCCAAAACCCGGTTAGGTTTGCTGAGAACCAAATGACAGCGAGGGGGGAGGGATGTGTGGAGAAGGAGTGAGAGTGTTTGATCTGCGATCCTAAAGATCAGCCCAGTTTGATCCCAGTGCGTCCCCGCACCTGGCCTTTGGAGAGAGGCTGCTGCGAACTGGTTCTGTGGTGTTCAGCTTCCCTTCCCCGCCCCCTCCTGGGGGCTCCTGGGGGTTTGCCGGACCAGAGCCTGGGAAGCTTCGAGGCTTCCTGCAATCCGTGGTTGACTCTTCACCTGACACCTCCAGATAACTGGCCTCTGGGGCACCCCCAAGAGTCTGGCAAAGAGAAAGCCTCACTTCCTTGCCTGAAGTCCTTCAGAGCTAAGACATTTGACAAACTTTGACAAGCACCAAAAAGCGAATTGGAAACCAATCAGGAGGAAGAGGAAAAGCCAATGCAGAAAACTCGATGGCTTTTCTTCCCCCTGCTGTCGTTCCAGCTGTAGCCTGGGATTAATTAAGTGCTGTGAACTCAGTGCCTGAGAGAGAAGGGAAAAAAAAAAAAAAATGCATTCTATCTCTCAGGAAGGAGTACAGTAACAGTTTCTCACCAGTGAGAAACCTTGGAAGTGCCTCGCTCTCGTCGCCAGCGTTTGCGCGGGGACAGGAGAGACAGGAGGCTGTGCCAGGCTGGAGGAGGCTTGTCTTTCCAAGGCTGGAGAGGATCTTTCGGGGGTTCGGCTACCCCTGCCTGGGAAGAATTTCCCCTCTGCTAGCAGCGGCGGCGGCGGCGGCGGCGGCGGCGGCGGCAACGGTGGCGGCGGCAGCCCTACCTCCTCTTCTGGGGCACAGGGCAGAATGCCTGTACTAGAGCGGTATTTCCACTCGGCAGAGCTAGGCAGGAGGTGGACAGCCCCAGAAGGTGTGCTGCCCTCCTCCCTGGGCAGCCGGCCGGGGTGCCAGCAGGGGCCGCTGCCCTGGGACTTGCCAGAGATGATCAGGATGGTCAAGCTGGTTTGGAAATCCAAAAGTGAACTGCAGGCAACCAAACAGAGAGGCATTCTGGAAAACGAAGATGCTCTCCACAGCTTTCCAGGTAAATTGACTGTTGGGTGCACAAGGTGGCAGGGCCACATCTGATTACTTGGAGAGCCCAAGTCATAAAAATGGGAAAAGGAAGACAAACTGTACAGCCTAGGGTCCAAGGGCTGGGACTTACAAATGTTTGCTCTGTTGTAGAAAGGCATCTTAAAATTAAGAATGATAGGGTAGGAGGCTCATTAGGGTGGAAATAAGAAACCTGGGATTTGGGCTCAGGCTGCTGCCAGCTTGCCCTGTGGGCCAAACAAGCCCGGTTTCCTGAGTTTCAGTCCCCCAGAGGAGAGGGTGGAATTGGATGCTTTTTAATGTCCATCCTTCCTCCAACATTTCTGGTTGTTAAATCAAAGCTGTCTTCAAGAAAATATTCTTTGAGTTGCTTTTTGTACTTCTGCATATAAAGTAAAATGTATCTTGCAATTGTTAACTATACAACTGCAGAATGTATGATATTCCCAGGACTGAGTCTGGCCTACACGCTTTTTATATCCTGGGCAAGTTGGTAAACTCTCGTGCCTCAGTTTCCCCTTTGACAAGCGACAATAATACAAACAACCCCACTGATAAAAGGAAAAATCGACTTACCCACAAATGTGGAAATGATGATTCATAGGGGATTTGTCATATCATAAGAATGTGCTGTATTTGGGACAATCATGGAGACTTTACTGTTTCTAACACTGAGCACAAGGACACAAAGATGATTGGGATCCCCACGAAGGACCCCAATGGGCTCCATAAACTACACATGTCATAAGTGACTCCAGAGTGATCTATCCCTTTGTGGAATATGTTGGTAAATATTTGTAAAGTAGTGGCTTCACTTGAGAAGAAAGAATATGAGTGTGTGTTTATGTATTTGAAGTCTTAGCTGGCCCTATGCACTGGAATCCTGACATGCCATTGGCGGTGAGAGATGGGGTGGATGGAAAACATATACCAAAAATTACCTCTCTCTTTCTAATGGAAAGAGACTAGGAAATTAAAACTTGCCTGGTTTTGTTTTCAATAACTATGACAGAAACTTTTTTAAGTTGCCTAATAATCTAGAAAGAATATTATTAAAAAGTAATGGTCTGAGCAAAGAAAGGAATTAAAAAAAAACAAGCCAATGTTGGTCTCTAGTAAACAATGAGTATTTAAGTACTTAGAAAAGAGAAGGAAACCAATTATCTTGAGGTTTATGTGGCATTCGAGAGACGGAGCACTGGGAAATGGGTCTTGGTCAGAGAAATGAGGTAATGCGGAAGCCATCCCATATTTCATGTGTGTAGGGCAAGCAAAGTGGAAAATGCCACCTGGGCAGAAAATTTAACTGTGACACTTCAACTGTTACTATCCTTGGTTTATTTTATTAAGTTAAATGATTAAAATTCATATTTGAAATGGCACTCTCTGGTAAAACTGCCGAATTCAACAGATGTTAGCGTATCTGTAGGGTTGGAGGTACATTATTTTTCTATCATGTATTAGCGGGTGTCTGACTCCTGAAGACACATACCAGAGAAAGCAAACAGAGTTACTCTAACTTCTCACTGCTTAAATTGGTTTTCTAGGCTTTTGGAAGGAGATGTAGTTGAATCTTAATGGAAATATGTCAGTGGCCATTTGGAAAGAACACTGCACCCAGGCTGCAGTCCTGGTCACCCTGCCTGGAAGGAGCCAGCTCTAGATCAGCACCTCCCCAAAGGATACTAGTTCACCTCCCTTCTTCTTCCTTTGCCTTCGCATTCTCAGAGAGAGCAGGGCTCACAATTTCTGGTGTCTGCAATAGACCTTATTATCCACCTATGAGCAGAGGGTCTTATGATGAGCCCAGAGGTGAGCTGCTTTGCTTTCAGAATTGTCTCCTGGTCCCTGATGCCCTTTCTTCCCAACATCAGATGCTGTTCAACTGTGCCATTTTCACCATTGGAGAGTGACAGCAAGGGGCCTC
Organism: Geosciurus inauris; assembly: GCA_004024805.1. Taxonomy (NCBI): domain Eukaryota; kingdom Metazoa; phylum Chordata; class Mammalia; order Rodentia; family Sciuridae; genus Geosciurus; species Geosciurus inauris. The sequence continues at coordinate 64,776 of PVHX01005489.1, read as the reverse complement.
AGGAACACAAAATCTGCCATTTCTCCATTTTTAGAAATGGTGGTTTAAGCACTTTTGCCCTGTGTATACAGGTTTATGGTAGAAATTGCCTCAAAATAAACAGTAAGACATGAGATGATCCCCCCTACTCTATCAGTTCTCACCCTTGCCTCAGTGCCCTCAATTTATACTGTGACAATACCATTAAGCAACTCACTGTGCATCAAGTGGCATCCTACCTCTAAGTCCTATGCTATTTCAAATAACTGAAAACATTCTATTCAAACTACAAAATCCAGTTCAAGCATCCCGTCCCACCATCTCCCATAGCTGTGTTCCCTCCTCTTGACTATCTTTACCAGTAGGTACTTAACACATTGCATGTGTGGCAACAACATTTTTGCTACGCTAGTAACTGAAAACAGGAAAACTAAATATTATAAACTCTGTGTATATTTTGACTGCTTGTGGTATCACATGAATTGGTTTAAATGTTCAAAAACCATGAAATTGCAGAAATTCTGAATAGAATTAATAGTCACTTTAGAGGACTCTAGAGATGGTGTTACTGGTCTAATGTAACCTTAAAAGTTCCAGCTTTTCTTTTCCTTCATGAACAGCATCATTATTTTTACTCATGCTTCTTAGATGACACTGGAACTTTGTTCTTTACAAGTGAAATAGAAAAATGTTCTGAGATTTTATTTTAAAGGGAGAGGGCAAAAGAATTCATAGGAAAATAAACATATAAATAAGTATTTGTGAAAGATTTCTAAGATGAAATACACTGAATTGGATGAGGGCACAGGAGGCCAGTGCTCTGAGGAAAGCAAGGAGGTGACATGTGGACATCTCCCACCTTCTTCAGATCAGCATGCACTAGAGACACTTTAGTGGCTGTTCCAAGCCATAGACTGGAGAAGAGAATGGGAGGCAGCAGGAGGAAGAGGGACTAGTCACTTTCACATGTTGGGACTTATGGCATCTGGGGTGCCCCCAATCTGGGCATTGGCCAAGGCACTGTTTACCCTAGAAAAGGGCTCTGGAAGTGGTTGAAATGTTTGAGGTCAGAAAGTCAACTCAGTTTATTGAATTGTACCATATTATTTAATCACTCACATTTTTCCCTCCTTTTTGCAGGATCATCTGATTAACTAATTAGCCCCTGTATTTTTAGAACTGAGATAAATAGCTCAGAGACTAAGCAATTTGTCCAAGCTGACACATTCAATTGTGTCAGAACCAAACCAGGACCTCAATTGCCCAACTTTGGTCTCCAAAACTCACATGATTGGGACACATGCTAGGTGACTTAAATTTACATTTAAAACTTTAAAACATGGCTTTATTGATTATTTGTTGATGGGGCAAGCATGAGAAATCATGATGCAAACCTCAGTCAAACGAGAAAAATAATAGTAGCATGCAAAAGAATTCAAAGAATCGTACCTCCTTTGCATTATTTATTTATCTTGTGAGTTTTAGTCTTAGACACAAGCTTCAAGTGCTGGGAAGACCCAGGGGAAAAGTCCTCATCTACTATTAACAGAAATTAAGCTTCTAGCACAGGGATTAGAGCCTGAGCTGAGGTAGGGAGTAGAGAGAGGGGAGAAGGATGAGAAACAACAGGTGGTTTCTCAGATGCTGTGAGCACAAATATTATTCTAATTATGATTCTAGTCAGCAAGCAGTTTAAGGCTAGACATTTCCTAGCAGGACTTGTTCTTAGTTGAATAAATAATTTGATTTTAAAATTCAATCCAAATAACTGCAAACTCTGCAGCTGTGGAACTTACTTTTCATTTTGGCATCTCTGGTCTAAATTTTACATTATATTTTACTTATTTATTAGGCTTGTTCCCATTTCAATAGCCTTTGGTTCCAGAAAAAATATAAAAATAACACAACTCTCTCAAAAAAAAGAAAAAAAATTATAGCCCATTTCCCAATAGCCATTGAAACCCGTCCCACATTTCATAGAGAATACAAATATCAGAAGTTTGCCAGCTCTGAATATCAAATGTCAAGAAAATCTTCAAAAGAATTTTGGTTCCTAAACTTCACAATTTGAATTAGCGTTTAGAGTATAATTTTAAATCTTTCAATAATCAGACATGATATGAATTAAATATGTTAAAGACACTGATCATTATAATTCAAGGAGCATTTATTAGTTGCTTAGTGTATACCAGAGTTTGTGCTAGGCAATGAGATGAACCAACAGACTCAGAGAACAATTATGAATTTATGAATCAGAGTTCAGTGAATACAGCGTCAGTGTGAAAACAAGTACTTATTAGTTTAAGCCTTTCTGTCCACACAAAATATTGACTGTAAAACTAGTGAAATTCAAAAACACTTGTAAAATTTCATATACACTTTCAAATACTCATCAGTGCCTAATGATCACTCAAAGCAGAACAAATTGCTTTAAAAATCAATTTGTCTCAACAGCAAATAACCTGACATTAATTCATAAGATTTTTCTAAAACTATTTCTTGTAGACAATTGCTTGCATTCAGTCTGCAGCTATACTGGATAATAATCATTGGCCATTTAATCCATCCTTAAAATGGGAATGCAAAATTAATTCAAAACTGGAATACATCCTTTCACTATGAACCAAACCTTTTCTTTCACTTTGATTTGTCTTTGTGAATGACAGAAACCCAGGTTTAAAGTGGTTTTCTCCAGCTTCCCAGTTCTGATTGGTTCTAATTCCATAAGAAAGGCTCAGTGTTCCAGATTTTAGTTGCAGTGTTGAGATTTAAAGGTTTTTAAACCCTGCATCCCCATTACCGAACTGTGTGAGTCTCGACAAGTTCCTTCAACTCTCGGTGCCTTAGTTTCTCTTCCGTAAAAAGGGAATAACAGTAATGGCACCTTATGTGTTAAATGATAATCCTAACGCATAATTATGGGTATTGGTATTATTTTCTCATCAACTTCTTGCTCACCCTTTCCCACTTCTCTATTCAGTTACATGGCCCTTGGTTAAACCTTGTGTCATTTTGTCTATAATTCTGCAGTAGCCTCCAATGGCAGTATTTTCTCCATCCCTCTTCTTTCTACTCTGTGATGTAGAATAACAATGTTAAAAAAGAAAAGGCAGAATTTTCTTGCCCCTCTTCAAAATTCTTCAATGATTTTCCAAAGTCTACAGGAAAAAAAAAATCTACAGTCTTTCATCTTCCATTCTAAAGCTCTCCACTCTCTGGAACAAGCTTACTTTACTTGTCAATGTTGCCCTCTGAGCACTTATATTCTACCCAGACAAGACAAGCATCGCACAGCTTCCTTTTTGCTTTCTACTCATTGTTCCCAATGCTTAAAAATGACTTCCCTCCAGGTCCCCAATTTATCATCATTCCCACACCCACAAACAAGACTCTTCATGAAGCCTCCTCAAGATGACTGAAGAAAAATACAACTAGCCCTCAGTATCCACATGTTCTGCATTCATGGACTCAGTTGATTGTGGATCAAAAATAATAATAATAATTAACAAAATGCATTTGTACTCAATGTATACAGGCATCTTTCTTGTCATTATTTCCTAAACATCCAACAACTATTTACATAGCATTCACACTGCACCAGGTATTATAAGCAATCTGAAGGACGTGAATAGTTTATATACAAATACAGCACCACTTTATGTAAAGGACTTGAGCACCCACGGATTTGGTATCTGCATGAGGTTCTGAAGCCAATCCCCTGGGGATAATCAGGATGACTATCTGAAATCTCAGAACTTCTTTTTTATTTATTGCACAGGCAAATCAGTTTATTTTGATATAAGGAGCGTACATTTGCCTCTTCCCCTCCTCAATTACCTGCTCTTTGAGAATCTGGAGAACATCGTATTTTTTTGTGTGTGTTCTCCCTAATATCTTTCACTTGTCATCCACTCAGTACATTTTGATATGTCGGGGGGGGGGGGTGTTAGAAAATTATCAGAATGAATAAAATCGTTTACAGGTTGCCATTAAGTGCCTGAATGAACATTTTTTCCCCTAGGGACAGATTATTCAAGATGCATAAATCCTAGTTCTTTCTTTTAATAGAATCATTTTTAAACTTGTATTCTAGCAGAAGATCAGGATTAGTCATTATGGCTTTTAAAATGAAAGAGTACACAAAAGTGAATTTCAGAACTCAAAACTAATATGAGACATTCTCTTTACATAGAAAAGTTTGTAATCTACTGATAATTACAAAATTTTAGAGCAAATGCTTATAAATTATGCATTCATTTATATGCTTTTAAAATAATTGCTGTGCTCACGCATCTTGGAATGCTTTAGATAAACTGAACCAAAGTTTCTAAAGTTGCTTCTTTTACAGACAACAGCCTGTATACTCTCTAACATAATTTTAAAAATAAAGTGCAGAAGAGACGTGTTTACCTTGTCCTACAAATGAGCTTTTGAGGGGATGAAGCTGAGGGGAAGATGTTATTTCTATATCTTCTGCTCTTTGCCTAAAAGCTGCTTCTTTTTTTCTTTTCTTTCTTTCTTTTTCTTTTCTTTACCTCCCCCCCGCCAACAAGGCTGGTATAACTGGATAATGAAGCACTGATTTTATAAAACTCAGAGAAGCAATTGAAAGTGTGTTCCCTTTTCTATCATCTTTTTTTCTCTTTTTGTCAATGAATGCATAGTAAGTACATCTCACCATATCAAAAATATAAGCAAAGCTCACAGTACTTGTATCATATCATAGTCTAGATACACATACAACATGAACTTTATTCTTCCTCTTTTCCTTTTATTCCTCTCTGCCTTCCCATGAATTTCTCTTTGGAATTGATATCAATGTCTAAAATGCTAAGAGATCATGCCAAGACATAAGTTTTATCTCTTTGCACTTGTCTTAAATTTCCTCAAACTACAAAATTATCAGAGACCTTTCCTTTAAAGAACTTTTCACTTAAAAAACCCACATGACATATATTTTACAGATTATAAACCAAGCCACTGTCCTGAGCATTTTATCACTTCATCAGCTATTGCACAAGTGCTAAGGGAACACTTGAGCTTGCAGATCATATCCTTATCATTAGTGACAAGATAAAACTTAAAAGTTAGCCTTGTGTACAATTAGGAGGCATGATTGACAAAGCAGCATTGAATTGTGGATGGCCTTGAGCCCAAGGGGCTGAGCTTGCTGAAGAAAAATGAAATCCCTAGAGAGAGTAGAAGAACAAGTTTTAAAAGAGATTGAGTAGCAGTTGCATGGACTTGGTAATAGAAACTAAAAGGTATGAGACCCAGAAAACTGTAAAATAAAATCCAGATGAGAGTTGCAGGGTTAGTCAAGTTATTGAAAAGGAAAGTTGAATAGCCAAGGGTAGTAAGAAACATAGAAATGAAATGATTAGAACTTTCACAGTTGAATCCTCATGTGTTCTCAACCTCTGGAATCAAAGCCAACGTGTGAGATCCTCTTTTGTGCTTCCTTCTCCAAATATCTTTGGATGGCACCCAAGTATCTCACGTAAATCTATGTACATAATGAACAGGCGCTTCAGAAAACCCAAATACATGCATATCTAGAGGATCTCATTCAAGGAAGTAGATAGAATTTGCTGAAGATGATTCAGGTTCAGAAAGAGAAAAGAAAGGAATAGGTGGAGATCCCAGCAGAGTTCCCCGGGGGCAGGAAGTAAGATGAGGTCAGTACAAAGGAACTGGATTTGAGTATAAGGAGTGCGATCAAAAACATCCAGAAATAAGGAGGAAACAGTTGCTGTTTAAAATATTTGTAACAGGTTTCAAATTTCCACATTCAATTGTATAATAAAATACAGACTATATCTCTTCTCCAACCAATGGAATCTTGCTCTTGAACCTATGCTAATGGAGAATAAGAAGGCTTAAATTTTCTAATTAATGACATGGTTGTCAGCGTTTTCTGGATTAAATTACTTCTTTCCTTCCCCCTTGTTCTCCCCAAGATGACATTTGGGTGAATGTGTGCCTCAGCCTCCACATACCTATCTGAATGCTTCTGCCCCACACATGTGCAAGGTGCCAACCTAAGAGGCAGAACCACAGGCATGTTCTACTGTTGGCTCTGCCTTTGACTCGCTTTCCCCAACTCCCCAGGCCATCAGGAGTAACCTCTGCACTTCTCCCGCTTAAACATGGCTTCACTTTCCTCCCAGGAGAAGGAGATCTCTGTGTGGAGCCAAATCCATAGGGCTCCCTCCCAATGTGGTAAAGAAATCTTTAATATATTTATTAATTAAAGAATGAAGACAATCCCTTTATCTTTCCATAAAGAGAAGTTCTCAAGATTATTATTCTGCTATAAACACACACAAAACAAACCAAAATTCTGTTACTCTGGAGGTCAAATGATTGTCAGCTCTCTCTTTCTCTTCTTCTTGCTATAACATTTCTGATCAGCTTCAGTAGATACCTCTGGTGGGACAGAAGGAGAAGATATTCCCAGGAAAGTGCAAAAAAAAAAAAAAGAAAAGAAAAGAAAGGAAGAAAGAAAGAAAAAGCAGCAGCAGCAGCTGCACATGGATTCATGGATATCTCTCAACAAACTTTGTCTCCCTTACACTGATTGGACTACTATGTGCTTAACCCTATACCTGAGAGTTGCATACACACTGTGACTTGCTTTAGCTCTATCACCATAGATATACTGAACTCAATTGTTCTGACTTCTCTCTGTTCCCTCCTTCTCTTTCTCTCTTAAAATATACACATGCATTTTAGCAAAGTCTCAGGACTTTGACACTGGAAAGTTCAACCGAATAAGTGTAATATAGGAAACAGGATGTATACAAATACATACCTTTGTGGCTGTTTTCTGAGGTTTTGTATCTGCAACTAATTGTAATTGTGATCATGATTATACAGTGCATTGAACTCTGGCCGGGTCTCATACATTTTCATTGCTTGAATGTGCTAATTGGAAATTTCTGAGAATTCTTCTCCTCCTTTCTCTGGTCCCTGGCCCCTAGGGATGGAAAGTGCTAGAGGAAGTGAGGGTGAACTTGAGTCAGGCTGCCAGCATTGCAGCAGGGATCATTATGTTCTTCTAGCACTAAAACAGGAATCACTATTGCCTCTTCCAAGAGGGCCTTCTAGGGGAATCTGCCGCCCCTTCCCCTTCTTGCTCTCTGTAACCCACTGAAGGTTTAGATACATCCATCCCCTTTGAATTCTGAGCTCTACCCTTCTTTTCCTTAATCAGCCCCTATTCTGTAGTTGAAGAAAAGGAGCTATTTCCTTGTCAATTAAATTAGTACATCAAATCAAGAAATTATGGATTCACCAGATTTGTAAAGTCTAAAGCAAATCTTTCCTACTCTCTTTAGGATAAAAATGGCCTATCGCTTGATTTGGTGAAAAGCACGTTGTAAAATATGAGTAGACAAAATTGGACTAAAGCAAATTTTGCTTTGAAAAAAAATTTGAAAATGTCTCAAATCCTGCAAAAATAATTAGGAACGGGGCTGGGGTTATGGCTCTGCGGTTGAGCGCTTGCTTCACATACGTGAGGCACTGGGTTCGATCCTCAGCACCACATAAAATAAATAAAGATATTGTGTTCATCTGCAACTAAACAAAATATTTTTTTTAAAAATAATAATAATTAGGAACATCCTAGGAGGTCACAGAATGGAAAATAGTGTATGCAAATATTTAGTTTCTTGTATTCCACAATGAGTATCAATCACATTGGGACTTATTCCAAAATGAGAACAAATTGAAATCTGTATTTACTGATTGTTTATTGAAGATACTCAGGAAAGAAAACTAAAATTCAAATTTTTTGGTTTCTTTCCAAATTACTCAATTGAATAATTATCTCTTGTGTGTCTATCCAGCACATTGTATTACAATCCTGGGACTAAGGAGGAAGAAAGGTAGGTTATGGTTTGTTAGAAGAGACAGATATATAAGCAGCACAATGATATCAATGGCATGTTTTACAATATGGTAGAAATAATACTCCTTAGGAATATGAAGAAGGACCAAGAATATTCATTCTACTTAATTTGTCTAGTACTATCAAACACCATCTTTGGTTCCTTTGAAAACAAAAATTCCTGACTCAAAAACATTGATGTGGATGAATGAATGGGATAGATGGACAGATAACAGATAGAAGATAGATAGATAGATAGATAGATAGATAGATAGATAGATAGATAGATAGACAGATAGATATGATTTATGATATACTAGAGGTAAAGACACAGCTGTCCACCCATGAATGAGTGATTAATTCTATCTTTATGATGGATGTTAAAGGATCAGAAAGCAGGTCATTTTTTGAGATATCACTCAAGGTGAGTAGCATTTCTGCAAATTAAGAAAAGATGGAAGACATCAAAAGAGGAAGAAACAATAGGATTATATCCAAGAAATTCTGGGGAATAGCAAATTGAGGCATATGGAGTATATTAGGCAAGAGCTAGAAATGAGACAAGCAAAGAATGCTGGAAGCCCAATGGCCAAGGGCTCATCTGCCTTTCTAAAGAGTGAATTTTCTAAGCAATGAGAAAATATCAGGTAATTTTAATAGAAAGCGACAAGATAAATTTTCCCATATCAGAAAACTCATTCTAGCCGGGTGCAGTAGCATACACCTGTCATCCCAGCAGCTCAGGTGGCTGAAACAGGAGGATTGAAAGTTCAAAGCCAGCCTCAGCAACTTAGCAAGGCCCTAAGCAACTTATCGAGACCCTTTCTCAAAAAAAAAAAAGAAAAAGGAAAAGAAAGGGCTGGAGACATGCCTCAGTGGTTTAACCTGTCTGGGTTCAATCCTTGGTACTAAAAGAAGAAAGGAAGGAAGGAAGGAAGGAAGGAAGGAAGGAAGGAAGGAAGGAAGGAAGGAAGGAAGGAAGGAAGGAAGGAAGGAAGGAAGGAAGGAAGGAAGGAAGGAAGGAAGGAAGGATCATTCTAGCAACAGTGGCTAGTAAAAAATAGTAGGCTTAGAGGAAAGATACTGATGAATATATAACCCAAAGGTTGCATTCAGTGACCACATTTAGTAGAGATTGAGAATTTTATGATGAAAAGAATTTTGCCTTCAATTCACAAACCAGATTTCCCAAGGTCTGTATTGTACTTTACACAAAACCACAAGAAGTGCTGTATAAATCATCAAGCAAAGCCTTCTACCACTTTGATACACTATCCTGCATGATTTCTATTCTTCTTTTTCCCATCCATAGCTGCCATTTAAAGCATGCTCATCTCATCTTCAAATTAAAAAAACAATAAAATCAATTCATGTCTCATAATTTGAGAACAGGTTTGAGATACAATACTTTGCCAAGTTATGTTTCTTTCTGTTTTGAGGTTAACATTTTTATTAAATCAAGCAATTTTTTCAAGGCTGGATGCCAGAGAATGGATGGGAAAATGTATGATAAGAACCCAATTTTAAATATAGCTTATAGTGTGGTAAGTTAGCTAAAACCATGGACTTGTAAGCAAACCAAGTGTGACAGGTACTTCATGAGGACTAGGCATTAATTGATCCTTTCTAGGGTGGCCCAGGAAGGCTTGGTTTTTGGACTGATCACTACAGCTGTGTCTTTAAGGTGATTAAGGTCTCAACAAAATGTGAGAAAGTGACCTTCTTGGGAAAAGAATTAGCATGAACATAGATATGAAGACAGAAAAGCACAAGAAATGATTGAGAATGGAGATTAGTAACTTAGCTTGGTACAGTATTTCAAGTAAAGAACAGAGGGAATAGAGTAAAAAGACCTTAGAGATACCAGATAGACTTCTTAACTCTGATAAAACTATTGGAAATAATTACATGGGAAGTAGAAAGGTCTTTGCTTTTTACAATGGAAATGGGCCTTTGAGATCATCTAGTTTTACTACTGCATTTCTTTCAAATGAGAAAATGAGACTCTATGGATCTACAGAGGTCATACAACATATTCAGGGTTGCAAAGCTGGTAACTGAACACACAAGGGTCAACTTGAGGTCCCTAAGCCTTCCTCCCTATTGTGGTCAAACCCTGAAACATTTCAACTGCCAAAAGGCTTCTTTATGTGATCATCTTTCTACGTCTAATTTTTTGCCCTTTTCACGTCCAAGTACTTAACATCTATGATTGGTTTACATATGTGTCCATCTGTACATGAACAAGAATTATGTGTGTACAAGTTGAGCATCTCTAATCGGAACAGCCAAAATCCAAAACGTTCCGAAATCTAAAACTTCTTGAGCACTAACATGAAGCCACAAGAGGAGAATTCATACCTGACCGCACATGTGACAGGTCATAGTCAAAACCCAGACATACTAAAAATATTGTATAAAATTACCTTCAGCCTATCTGTATAAGGTGTAAATTAAACATAACTGAATTCCATGTTTACACTTGCGTCCCATCTCCATGATATCTCATTTTCTATGCTAATTTTCCAAAATCTGAAATCTGAAAAACTTTTGATCCCAGCCAAGCATTTAAGATAAGGGCTACTCAATTTGTGTGTGTGTGTGTGTGTGTGTGTGTGTGTGTGTGTGTATTTAAAAGCTCTCCTTTTTCTTGTTTTCAGACTTAAGAGTATAAGTTGTCTGGGCAAGTTCCACTCCCTCTTTGTGAATCTTTCCATCTAGATCGCTTGCAATGTACCAGAGGTAGTCATTCACCAGATCAGAATGCCAGACGTGAGAATTTAACCAACACTGTAAGATTCAAGGAAGTTATATATGAGCTAAAGAGACAGAGATGGAAAGTGCTGGATCCTTAAATAAAATGTCACTGTGACCCTTCCAATAGCTCTACTTCTTTCTGCATTGTTGCTTGGAAGTAGAGTTTCAGGAGGGTGGGCCAGGCCAGACAGTGGCTTTCGAGGTGTGAGTCTATAGTACCTGTACTTATAAACCACTGAGGAGTCACCTCTCAATTCCTCAAGATCTCTTTGCAAACATAGTGCTGATCATGTTCCCAGGCCTGTGCTCAGAAAGCAAGTGCAAGATCTAGCAAGAGTTAGATAAGATGTTATGTAGTGGGTAAGTCCATTCCCAACCATCTTATTTTCTTTCCTAACTGTGGACGGTATTTGTGGCCCCAGAAGCTGTTAGGGCCCTTACAGCCTATTTTGTCCTCCTTTTTGCTCCTGAACTCACTCTTCCTCATGCCAGAAGCTTTTTTGGCTGCTTGCATTAGAGCATTCACAACCTGCCTGCTTATTACCACCCAAATAAGCTGATAGTTAGAAATACAGCTGAAGAGACTTCTTTCTGTTCTGAATATCTCTTGTTTCATTAAAAACCAGATCCTACTTCGAACCTTTGCTGAAACTTTTTTTGATGCCTTAAAAGAAATGCTAGTAAGCAAGGGGAGTAGGGCCGGGTAGAGCTTTCTGATGTTGTTCTTAATTATTTTTACTTCATGCTCCCTGTACCTCTGGCTCTAGCTGAGGCAGAAACAGTGAAATGCCATAAAATAACCCTCTTTCGAAGTATATTTGGCCTGACAGGAAACAGGAAATACCAGAAAAGATCACAAGAAAAGCTGTAATCATAAGATTTCTAGCCTAATTCTTTTGACGTCAGCAGTTTAGATAAGTCAGATAAGCAGTGGCAAGCATCCGCCAGCTCTAGAGTGCCAATCCAAATACCCGGAGTGCATCTTCAACCCTTTTGAACTCTCACATTGTTGTTTAGCCCTGCTCTCCTCTCTTTCCCCAAGAAGCATATCCTCAAATTGTGAATTATGGTTTTAGTGTCAACATTAAGGTGTTCAAAGACATTACACAGAGCTTCTAAATTAGTCCAATAGCCAATTCATCTTGCTTGGTGCATTATAAACCTTGGATGAAGCCGACTGTTTATAAGACATGGGAAAACTAAGCCTGGTTCATTTCAAAAGGAGTTTGCTTCCATAAGTTAAGCTTTCTCGATCTTGGCAACTAATCTGCAGCTATGTAATGTCTTTGGTAAAATGCTGAAAGATATATTACCATATCCAAAATATTTAGTAACATCTTCATTATTTTCACCTTTCTTTGGCTACTACCTCCTCCATGCCCACCACAACAAAATATGTATGGGTGGATTAAATATAAATGAGAGATACTCTCCCCTCTGAGAAGTTTCCTAACTGGAGAACCAACTATTACATAATAAGCAGAGGTGTATGTATGGGCTGTTCAGAGGATGAGGTAAGAGTTTAAATCAAGATTGAAATAGATATAGCATTACATGTAAATTTAAAATAAGAAAGATTGGGGATAAGAACTTATTTGTACAACATCTACCTATTTTGAAAAAGATTTGTAAGCTTATAAGAAGCTTCCAATAAAACCTAAGAATACAAAGACATAAAATCATCCTGTCAGGCTGAGTAACAAAAGCCATATATAAAATAGGAGGGAGGAAGAACAATGATAAGAAGGACTTGAGCAAAACTGAAATTTGAACTTCCTAGCAGACAGAGCAAAGGGCAGACTGAAATTATGACAACATTCATTGTCTCCAGGAAGATTTGCTGGGAAGAAAATGTTTTTCCTGGCTTTGGGTATGTGGAACAATTTCTTGATAAGGGCTCTTTGGATGGCTGTGGAGGATGTCCTTCCAAGGAGTTTAAGCAGATGTGTAGGTGTGCCACCTGGAGAGGGCTTTATGGACTCTCGCAGTGAAAGACCATTCCGTAGAGACCATTCAGTGAGGACCTAAAAGAGAAGTGATTTGGGGATCAAAAGCATGTGCGAAACTGTGGGGAGTGAGAATGGGAGATGTAACCTTATGAGGCAAGTGCAGTTCTCTGAAGAGTGTTCAGCTCTTGTTGCAGTACCACCTTCTGGAATATTCCACTCCTACAGTTCTGCTAATCCCATAATGAGCATACTTACCATCATAATCTTTACAATGAAAAGAGAAAAACTCTGAAGCAATATTAGAAGAAATATTTAAGAAATATTTCTTAAATACTTAAGAAATAGCTAAGAGATATTTCTTCTAAGAAATATCTCTTAGAAGAAATATTTTTTATTTTTGCTCTTATTGCCAGACATTTGGCTCTAATTATATACACATTACTAAGGTATTCTGATTAACTTAGGTGAGTCTTTACCTGGCTGTTTACCTAATACTCTTTACCTTGAGTACAAGCACTAACTCCTTTGCTTCACCACTAACATTCCCTCAGTGGATGGACACATGCAGATATAGACACTCAAAAATACATGCTGTGTTTGAAGTTCAGAGTAACCATATGAAAGTATTTTTCATTTTACTTGCACCCATTTCCTGTACTTCACCTAACATTCTACTAAGTAAAAACCCTTTGAATATTTTCCAATGACTCAGAAAAATTGGAAAAAATCTATGTGTTTGGATTTAAAAGTAGATAGGACATGAAAGAAACACAAAAAGTATGAAAACAAGTGAATTTGTTCCTATTCAGTATAAAAATGATGAGAAACCAGGTGTTGGGTGTATTGAGAGCTGTGGTCCAGATATCTGAGGCCATTTCCAAGGAAAGTTACCAATGTGGCATGGATGAGGGATGGGGCCTAGAGGAACCAGGTTAACAGAAGGAAAAATACAAGATTCTTGCCTTGTACAGTGACAGTATACTGGACAGTGATCCTGTGAGAAAAGTAAGAGTGGAAGTCCAAAAGATGTGAGGAAGCATGCTTGAGCAGAGTAACACTGGTTTCCTAAACACAACAATAGCATTCAGAAAGGAAAAAAGAAGGCTAGAGCTAAATAATGCCAAAGATGTACAGAGGGTGAGGAATCCTCTTATAAGAAGGAGGAAGAATCTGGAAGGCACCATGAAGACTTGTGCATCTTACCTTCTTAAAGCTGACCTGCTCGTATTCCCAATAGTTCACCAAGGTCAAGGTGGGCTCTTAACCGTCAACAGCTGCTGTATGTTTATTTCACTCATCTTATCCTCCATCACTAACCAAGTTGACTGCCTTTTGATTGGAAACCAAGCTGGATGTCTGCAGACAAGATGCACACAGACACCAGTGTGCTGCACACACACCACTGTACAGTGACCTTCAAGCAGGTATTGGGCCACCGTAGAGATTGTTGAACCCTTTCTGTGGCCCTTGATGTTTGTAGTGTTTGCCATTGCCCTGCGAAGCTGAGAAGTAAAAGGCATGAAGAGCTGCACTTTTCAGGAAGCCTTTGATTCTGAACTCCTTTAGAAATAAACTCTATTTTTATATCGTTTGTGATTCTACTATGTTCTTTTTTTTTTTTTTTTAACTCTCATGAAAAATTAACAACCTCTTACTTCCCTACTCTGATGGTTGGCTCTATCATCAGGGATACTTCTCTTTAATTCATTATCATGGTTAAAAGATGGGCTCTGAGTAAAACTGCCTTGCATCTTTACTGAACTAAGTGCTAATGATTATTATCCTATACTATTCTTATTTCTAATAATAACCCAGAAACACTAAGTTGCCTATTTTTGCTTATCTTTTTTTAAATATTTTTTTAGTTATAGATGGACACAATGTCTTTATTTTATTGCTTTGTACGTGATGCCGAGGATCGAACCCAGGACCTCACACATGTGAGGCAATATTTTTGTTTATCTTTCAATAGCAAAAAGCATTCGCTTGATTTACATTCCTTCAATCAAGGTTCATTACTCTGAGTCATAAATAGTGGGAAGAAAAATCATGGAACTGAATTTTTACTTAATTATAAGTAAATTAATTAATTATTACTTAATTATTGTGATCCCAGTGGTAAATATTGAAAATATCCTTTACTTCTAATTTTTCAACAAACTTTTACCCACTATACCTCAGTGTGTACAATGACAGCTTAATACCTCAAATCATATAATTGCCGGAATACTCGGAAGGATTTAAGGTAGAAAAACAAGAGTTTAAGGTTTGGTTGGGTTAAACAACACACAAGAGTAATTTTCTAAAAGTGTATTGAATTTGCCAGTAGTTTGTTGTCAACTAAGTCCTTAGTTAAAATATAAAGGGTTTGTGTTGTTATTTTTGAGTTGTCAGTTACTCATTATATAAATGGTCACTCAAAGTCAAAACCCTAATTAATTACAAAGAGCTTTTTACTTGAATCTACCATCTATATTTCCATTTTGTGGGAATAATATCCTCTTAAGACTTATTAATGCAAAAAGCCAGTTCATAACATGCTGCCATTAGAATTCCAGCCACAGCATTTTAGGAATTAAGATTGATCACTCTTGGCAAGTAGGAGGCCTTTCCAGAACACCATAAGAGGGGAAACTTCTCAGAAACCTGTGGTTTTATAAAAATACCAACACAATGGCTTATTTCCTGACAAACCTGGAGGGACCAGTGTCTTCTAGTGATGCTTAAGAAAAAACCATAGGGTTTTCAGAGTCTGGATGATCTTAAACTGGAAGCAGAAGACACTTTGAAAACATCTGCTCACCCAGAAGAAGCCTGAAAATATTCAGAACTAATAGCATATTCAATGGACAAAGATTGTCCTCATCCCTCCTCCAAGATCTACTTCCCAGACTGGGCAGCAAGGTGGAAACAATAATCAAAGGAAATTAAGGAAAAGTGTATCTGGTTAATTGCTCTTAGGGGACTTGACTAGCAAAAATCATCCCAGGATTTACCACTCATTGGCAGCCCTAGTGTATATTCCAGTGTTTTAAACAATGGTGATTTCAGGAGACTTATATACCTCATTTCTTATGCTGTAAAAAGTGTGGATTTGGGAAAGATGGAAATGAAGGGATGAAGGAGAGGAGATTTTTATTAGGACATATTTTACAAAATCCAGGGGAACTATATCTGTTTACTTTGAATGACTACAAGACCAGAAGGAATTCCATTGAGGATACTCATTTAAAGGGAGGGAGGGGGAATTTACATAAGGAATAGTTTACTAGAAAGTAAGGCTTTTAGGGTCTGCTGTGGAAATATCAGAAATAGGACTGGAAAGTCAGCAGCCAAAATGCACATAATCCACCTTTTAGATGCATGAATTATGAATGAGCCACTCAGAAAAGTTGTCCAGCGTGAGCAGAGTTGACATGTCACGTTGACCTGTGTCTTGGACCAGGGTGGTCAACGGTGACTTTAAACAGCAGGAGTTTTAAAAAATGACTCATTTCTGAGGCAGAGAAAAGGGAATAGAATGAATGCAGACTCCATCCCTGGCTCCAATTTCTCAATAGTTCTCAATGCAATTACACAGAATCCATCAAATCCCCGGACATTGAATAAAAAGGCGCCTTCTACTTGCTATGCAGATGTAAACTTCCCTCCTCTCTGCACCAGAGCCAGCCAAACTGGGGGCCATGGAGATCCTAGCCGCGGTGGAACCCTGCCAGGAAGGCACAGTCACTTGAAACAGAGCCCACATTTGAGTTAAGTTCAGAATGACAACTTTGGCAAGGGGTAAGGGGATGGGGGAGTTGCTGCATTTGAGCAGGAAAAGCTTGGACACTGGGCATAAATTTCTAAGTCTTAATTATGCAAACTCCAAGAACATAGTAGCCACTTGAATACTATCCTAACATTCACTTGATTAATCTCCCCAAAATTGTGCCATTCTGTTTTCATAACTATTTCACATTCAGAATTTTAACTCTCACCTCCTCAAAGTCAAAATAAATGGCTTCCACAAATAAAAGACTAATAATCCTACATCTAGGTTAAGGAAACAGTGATGATGATAATAGGAAAATTGAATATCACTTTACAGAAAGCACCAGCCACAAGCTGATCATTCCTGATTCACCTAACCCATACCAAGTTTGGAGAGGGTTAGGAATATAAACTGTATCCTCTTCCTTGGAAAATGTATGATCTAATTTCGAGTAGAAGAATCAAGCAGGAAATATTAAGCAACAATTCAAACTCATATGTTCTGATATAGAATGTTAGTCTGAAAATTAAAAAACATAAACATTAGAACCAAAATAGGTAATTTTTGTGTCTGTTTGATAAAAATGAATATCTAATTTATGCCTCCTTCTTCCTTGGTTAATCATGATTTTGCAGAGCATTTTGCTCAATAAGAAAATATTCATCTAAATCTGGGTTCTAATACCAGTCCCTCATCCTGTCCTAAACCTTATATGGAAAGGGAATGATATTTTTCATTCCCATCTAATTTACGTCATTTTTCCTCGCCTTATGCTTTCTTCTCCCCCCCCCCGTCTCCTCTGCCTTCTCTTCTTTGCTGTGCACTTTAAGCAAACAATACAATACATCAAAACTCCCATTCACAAATAAATAACTGAATTATTATGAATATCAACTTTACAAAAGAAGTATACAAAAACAAAAATCATATTATTAGCAGACTAAAAATATCATTGAGAAAAATATAAATTACAAGAAACTCTAAATTATGATAATATAAGTGATAAGTGATAAGTTTATTACAATATAAGTTCCATGAGATAGCAATTTAGAGAATACAAGGAGCTTTCATATTCCCATTACCTTCTTCAATTCTTACAACCACCAAGCAGTGGACACAGAATTATTACTTCACTTTACTAATGGGAAACTGAGGCCCCGATTAGGCAAGTGACTTACCCCAGATCATATAGCTAATAAAATATTAAATAACAAAGCTTTACACCATGCCCACCTCTGAACATGTGCTAACTAAATTCTAGGTTTTACAGTTGTATGAGAGGGCCAGAATTCTAATCCTCTGCTTCTGATTCTTAGTCTAGTGTTCTTTTCACTTTATATGCATCCTTTGATACATTCCAATTCTATTTAAAAAGAAAAGTCCTTTGAGTTGCTTCAGTTGCTCTTTTAGGGCAAACCCTCATAGTGGAATTGTTATAACTATTTCCAAGAACATAAAGCTATGTATAGTGGCTGCCATGTAATAGAGGCTCAATAATTATTTGTTGGATGAATGAACGTAAATGAATAAGACAAATTCTAGAAGTTGACTACCATTCTTGGTTTTAATTTACTCTTCAGCAAATTTTGAGTTATTATCTGGTAGCATAACAAACAGCTTTATTCCCAGATGACTCAATATTACTGTCAGTGGCATTGTTGGCAAAAGTACCTAAGCAGAGATTACAAAAATTTGACACGTGTGTCTGAATTCTTTTTATTATATGGTTTGATATTATCTTTTTGTGTTCAATTATTTTAAAATAATATTCACATGGTTATAATTGGTTGACTAGACATGTCATTTAAATTTGTATTGATGAATTAAATACTTTTATTAAATTAAATATATGTTTTGAATACCAAGAAGAAATTTGGTGCAAATTCAAAGACAGATGTTTTGGGTAGAGATCTGAGAACCAGTCTGGGTTCAGGAATTCTTGAGTAATTGACTTGACCTTTAACAACTCATCTTTCTCTCCCCTTCTGCCAAATAAGAAACATGTGGAAAGTGGGGCAATGATACCTCTTAATGTTTTTAGCTACTTCACCATACCTTACAGAGGTCATATGAGTTCAGACTTGACCTCCTATAGAGTACACTCCATCAAAGCTATTCATCAAGCATTAAATGAGCATCTAATCCATTTTGGGCAATGAGATAGTCCTTAAGTGGGTGGAGCAGGTATGGAATGGATACCTAAAACTAAGATCCTACAGAAAAGGGATGGAGAATGCAACTTGGCATACCCAGTTCTGAATCCTGGTCTGTCTCTTGCCATGTATGTGATTCTGGGCAGACTATCCTCTCAGACTTTAGCCTTCTCATTTGTAAATTAGCAGTTTCTGGAACATTGCCATAACTCAAGTATGGAATGCTAGCATTACTGTACCACCCCTCAAGGAGCTCACAGTCTAGTAAAAATCCAGAGATGTAAACAGTAAAATATTGTATGACACTTAGTGAGATACAACAGGGGAAGGGTCTTTAAGAGCATCAAGGCATGGGGGCCTGACTGCATCTGAGCGTAGACAGTGGTTGCAAATTAAATTGTGTTCCAATATTTGCATGCAATCCTCATACCACCCAGTGAGGCAAATACTATTAATTTTTTAAAAAGTTTTTTTCATCTTTATTGGGGTATAATTGACAAATAAAACTTGTATATACTTGTATACAGGTATAACATAATATTTCAATATATGTGTACATCATGAAATAATTCCCACAGTCCAACTAGCTAATATATTTATCACTTCACTTTTTTTTCTGGTGATGAGAATACTTAGGGTCTACTTTCTTAGCAAATTCCAGGTATCCGGTACATGTGTATTAATTGTGGTCATCAAATGGAGCCATTCAGTCTCGAGAACTTATTTATCTTATAAGAAGGTTTGTACTCTATTATCCTACTTGTGGCTAGGAAGACTAAGGCCTCAAGAGGTTAAGATATTTGTCTAAGACTGGGATTATAGCTCAGTAATGGAGTGCTTGCCTAGTATGTGTGAGGCACTGGGTTTGATCCTCAGCACCATGTAAAAACAAATAAATAAAGGTGTTGTGTCTATCTACAACTAAAAAGAACATTTTTTTAAAAAGATAGTTGTCTAAGACCACACAGCAAATAAGAGGTGGAGGCAGAATTTGAACTTGCCTCTGGGGTCTACAGAACCCTCAATATTAGCCAGGATGGTGCACAGCTCTTTTCATGGAGGTTTTTAAGAGGATCAGCAGGTTGGCAGGTAAACAAGATGAAGACCATATCAGGCATGATAATAGCAGTTCTAGGGTCCTAAAAGATTCCTTTACCTTCTACCACCTCATTCTTTCCACCTCTAATGTCCACGTAGGCTCTAGAACAGCCTTGTAGTCCTAATTGCTTTCTAGACAAAATCTAAGCTAGTTTCTGAGGCTCCAGGCTAAATTGAAGCCTGAAGCTCCCAGAGGCACACACTAGAACTTACCTGTTGATTTTAGGCTATCCCCCATTCCTATGGGGCAAGGTAGGTAGGAGAGGAACCAAGGAGAGCAGAAACTACACTAGCCTGAGTTTAGATGAGATTTCCTGTGGCCACTTGAGATTCCCAAGATCTCAGTATGGATTTGAACCCTCAGATCTAAGGCAGACTGAGAGAATAAGAAAAAGTGAAAAGAACATCTGTTATGACCTTGAGCAGGTGTTCTGTAAAATGAGACTAATATTAATACACTGGCTATAAGATTAAAAAATAAACCACAAATATCTCACAAAATCAGGCAATATATACAATCATTATTTTTTCTTCCATATCCTGCTGTCCATTTCTTGCTCCACCCTGGGAAGTCAGGACCTGCTCATTTTATACCTAGGCTGTTGACATTCCTGCTTTCACCCAGGCTTAAGTACAGACTACTCTTTCCAAGTACTAGCTCTACTTACGACGATAGTTAAAATTTCTCTCAAAGTGCAGCTGTATCAACACTGCAGCTGTAAAGGAAAAGCACAAATAGGTCAAACAAATGTTTTAAAAGAATAAAAATAAGCCCA
The DNA here is from genome assembly GCA_004024805.1 of Geosciurus inauris. NCBI lineage: Eukaryota > Metazoa > Chordata > Mammalia > Rodentia > Sciuridae > Geosciurus > Geosciurus inauris. The sequence goes on along the minus strand of PVHX01005489.1, from coordinate 44,416 downwards.
ATTACTTACTTGCTCTCAGTGAGTGAGGAGCCAAAAACTAGCAAACAATAGCAAAACAAAACAACAAAACAAAAAACCACCTTTGGTTGTTCACATCATAAATGAGAAAGATACCCACCTACTTCTCTGTTGGTGGCAAATTCATTTTCTTAAAGCATCCATAATTATAAGAACTGTAGAGCCCTTGGTGAATGTGACACTACAGACAAATTAATGGACAAGTAGGCTTAGCCTGGGCCACAGAGAAAGAGTTCAGCCCTCTTGCTATGTAGATGCAAACCAGTTATGAAAACAGATATCTAAAGGGAATTTTTCAAATCATTAAGCATGCAACATATTCCATTACATAAAATAACATGATAAATATTATAAAAAAAAAAAAAACCACAGTGTACAGCATCACTTAGCAACCAAAGCAGAAGAGATAAGGAGATGGGGCACAAATCTAAACTAGAGCAGTGTGAATTCTGGTCACATCTTTGCCAGGAATCCCCTGAGTATTCTTTTATATTTTTTATCTCTAGAAATTCCCTTACATCCTGGGACTATGTTTTTCTCCCTTATTCATAGGAATGTTCCGGATAACATGAGGAATGCATGTAAATTATTTCAGCTTAAAGTGTCTTCATAGAAGCAGCTTACCCACTTTTCTTCAAATTAACCCTAGTCCTATGTGAGACCGTGTTAACTTTATTTCTGTTTCTCAGCTATGTCTGCCTTTGTTGTCTTTCACTGCCTCCTTTCTCTCCTCACTGGATCCTGTAAAGACTTACACATTCAAAGTCTAGTAGAGTTGTTTTTTTATTGAAGTGAATGGAGAGTCAAACGTATTTAAATTAGAAAACCAAAACTGCATAGGACATTCTACGCAAGACTTGAGAAGGAACGGGTGAGGATTTCTATGCACAAAGCATACCTAGAATGAAAGGACTTGCGTTTTTTCCATTTGGTTTGGTTTGGTATTGTATTCCATTTCTCCTGATGTGGATGTGACTTGGACCATCCGCTCATGTAGCTGGAGATGCGGCTTCCCATCTGAGCTGGGAAGGTGTTTTTCACATCCCTGGCAAAGAACAGCCAAGTGTTTCCTACACATGGGGCCCTGTTTTTTTCAACACCTTGTGGACCATTAATTGGAGTTCGCATAATCTACTGCCAAATTGCAAGCATTCCTTTGAAATGAGTGGAACACACACTTCCTTCCAGAGTCAATGAAAGAGAAGGTCCAAAGAGGAAAGGCAGCAAACAATGATCCAATCAATTTAGAAAGAACTGATTTTCTGGTTCTTGATTTTCCTCAGGAGGAAAAAAAAATATGGAAATACAATCTGAAAGTTTGTGATTCATGTTTTAATCCTAAAAACAATTCAATTGTTCAGTTGTTCACCTCCCGTTCATCTACACAGCAAAGGGAAAACAATTTTGAAATAAGTTTAAAAGGTTCACTTCAAAGGCTGAGGGGCTAGAAGTAGAGAGAAGAGGGAACACACCTCAGTGTGGGGCGAATCCATGTTCACACCACTTGAAAGACCTGCATGTGGAGTGCACATGCACGTGTCAGTGTGGGGAGGGGACAGACCACACTAACCAAATCCACAGAGAAATCAGAACATAATCAACACTGAATCTTTCTCAAAGAGTCCTTCTGCTGTCCCCTCAACTTCAGTCCTAGAAATAAGGTCCAGTTTAAAACTATCTCAGAAATGCACAACTGGTAATTTTTAAAAAAAACATTAGATTATATAAATGTGCAGAGTTTTGAGGGCATTCAAGAGTGTAATTAGAGAAGTATTGTCTATCATAAATGTTTTAAATTAATATTTAGCCAATTAGAATAAACTGGGTTTCCCAAATGAATCATTTCCAGCATTTTGGAAAACAGTTCTATAACATACAATTATAAAAAATGAAAATCATCTTCAATTTTGTTTTTAATTACTGTTTTAAAAACCAAAATATCTTCATCAGGAAATAATTCATGGATGAACTGCATTGACAAAAAAAATTATAAAAAATTAATGTTCAAAAAAATTCAGAATGGTAAATAGAATGTTTAAAAACTGAGAGATATCTTGTCTCTTTTTCTTTCTTTCTGTCATCTGCTTTTCTCTAATCTGAGTTACCCTTAAAGAAAAGGTCTTATTCAAATAGCAAATCTGACTTCAAAAAGCACAAAAGATCCCAAAGCGTAGAGAATATTAAGCTGATAAATATCAAAAAATTAGAAACTCCCCTGTGGGTCAATTCTTTCTTATCATACATATTAACTTGTAGGGAATTGAGCTATCAGTTGAGTACACACACAGTATTTTGAAGAATGAAAGTCTAAAAACATCAGAAGCAAGATTTAAAATGAATTTTAAGAAACAGCTAATTAAAACTCAAAAACATTTGATAAACATAACATTTTGATGTGATACCAGGAAATATTTGATTAAAAATGGACTGAGTCCGTAAATCCCAATTCAACAGGAAAGTTCATTACACTGGAATTCCCAAGAATTAGAACTGGTGGGTAGTGTTAGGGAAAAAGATTTAAAATGGCCAGGCGCGGTGGCGTAAGCCTGTAATCCCAGCACTTTGGGAGGCTGAGGCAGGAGAATCATGAGTTCAAAGCCAGCCTCCTTAGCGAGGCACTAAGCAACTCAGTGAGACCCTGTCTCTACATAAAACACAAAATAGGGCTGGGGATGTGGCTCAGTGGTCGAGTGCCCCTGAGTTCAATCTCCAGTACCAAAAAAAAAAAATTAATATGTCACGTGGCACCTACTTAGATTATTTATTAATCCCTATGAATATCCACCAATTTGCATTCAGACTATATTTTTCATATTTTCTAGAATTAATGTCATTCTCAGTGGATATTAGCATAATGAAATCCCATGAATGACAATATTGCTGAAAGAAAAAATTTTAAGCATGCTCTAATTTGCTTAAAAAGCAACTTACTTAAGTAGTTCAATAATTGATCTGGATAGGATAATATTTTTAGTATTTCATTTAGGCCTTAGTTCATTTAATTTAAAACACCCTGAGTTTGTTGTATACTTTAAGATACTAAAAAGCACACGATGATCAATTAGAATGACACTATTATTTTATTTTCAATTTGCCACAATGTTAATATTTTTTATTTTCATTACTATAATGGACTGATTTTTTTTTTACATGATGATATTAGTTGAAAAGTATACACTTGAAGTAAAAAATCTAAAGTCAGTAGAAAACAAGCTATTTGAGCTTAGAGGAACCAACCCCAAACTCTTGCCCAAAACGAACAATTGAAATTCCTGTTGAGGTTTTAAAAAGTCTCCACAGCCCCTCCAGTGTCCTACTTTTCACGCAGCTCAGCACTTCCAAACCCAGCCAGAATGAGGAACCCTGAGATCCCTGTGGTCACCAGTTTCCCAAGTATTCCAAACCCACGCCTGGACCAAGAAGCTCCAGGAATCTCATCAGAAGCCTTGACCCCAGGAGGTTTCTAGTTTGATTTCCAAACCAAAGAGGTTTGGAAAAGATCTCACTGAACCTTCGACCCCCTCTGGACTTGCCCATCTGTATTTCAGTTTCAAGCACTCACCTAAGAGTACTGGCTTCTTTCATTATAACTGCATAGTTAATGTGCCAATTACACTGTAAGAAACTTGGCTGGGGCCAGTCAAGATGGTTCAGTTTAACAACCTAATAAATATATTGAAAATAACCAATGAAAACAAAATTACAGAGACTGCCTTGTAGCTCAGCTGCCATAGTCTCTCCAGCCAACCTCAGCCTTCACCTCTGCATTGTGCAAAGTTCAGAATCACTGAAGCATCAGAAAGTTGGACAGAAGGAAAGGTAGGGCTGAGAGTGTAGCAGAGTGGTAGAGCACTTCCCTAGCATGCATGAGTTCTGGGGTCCATCCCAGGCACTGCCAGAATGGGGGCAGGAGTTACATAGAATAAAAAGATATACACAATAACATTGAACTGTTTTAAGAATTTTCTTTTCAAAGTGCTAGAAAGGGGAATAGAGAAAGAAACACCAAGCAATTGTACAACTTTCTCAATCTCAGTCTTATCGGTGGAAAACTAATGTTTTTTTAAAAATCATACTAATGTTAAATATTTTTGTTGTTGTTCAATAGGTCATTCCATAGATATTTATTGGAGAATCTATCACGTAGCAGGCATTATAATTAGTCTTGAATATGCATTGGTAACTATAGCAAATATAGGTCCTGCCCTCAGGAAGGCTACAAACTTGATGAGGAAAAATGGAAAATAAATAAGGAGGGAGGGAGTGAAGGACCCAGGGAGGAAGGGAGGTGGAAATTGTTGTAAGTGCTGGGAAGAACTGAACAGGATTGGGGGACTGGAAAAGGAGGGGGAAGGTTAAAGACTAGCTCCAAGCATTAGCTGACATTTTAATTTTGCTTCTCTATTTTTCTATTGATCTTAAGGGGAAAAATGTCTTCTAATTACCGTATTCTATCTTAATCTGTTTTAACATAAGTCTTACAGCTCTGCATCACCTTTTGAAAAGACTTTGGCCACCATGTAGGACAGAGTATTTCTGACAGATGCCATACCACTGACAGCTTTTCTGGACATAGGAGGCCTGGCTACCTTTCAGCTTGTTGTTACATTTCCTTTTCTGAGAAAGGTCACGAGAGAGGTTTTGACAGAGTGATGCTGTTGATATTTAGAAGTCTGACTTTCTTGACCCTCTTCAATTGAGCTAGAGGCCAGCATGTGTGATGGAAGCTGTCCTGGTTGCCATGGTGGATAATGCCCTGACAACAGACACAGGTCAGGTGTCCATTCGGGATCTCTCAGGCTTGTCAGCAGCTCTCCACAAAGCTGGTCATGGGGTTTTTATTGGCTCACCTGTACATTCTGGTGGGAACAGCTAAGAGTTGTTCAACATGCCCTTCTCTTTTTGGAGAAATCCCAGGAAATAGTGTTGCATGCAGCTGGTCTGTTCTCAGAATATTGTTGTTTCTTCCATCTTTGTGGCCTGCTCTCCCAGGGAAAGTGGTGATAGATACCTGAGATGGCGAGGTCAGCAGCGATGGCTGTACTTCAGTGTGCCTAGTTTCACAACTCAGGTCACAGTTTCCATTTTTATACCTTGGTATCATACAAACAAAGCCACAAGCAAGGCCTTCCATGAAAATGATGTTCAGAAAAAGTAAATAACCTAACACACATGTCCCATGCCTCTTTGCACTATGACAGCTCCTAGGGTCTCCCATATTAACATCTCTTTTTTTGTGTGAAGAATGTGATTGGAAAAAGAAAAAAATTGTGATTGGATTAGTTAAGCAAATGTGAATTTTTTCTTTCCCTAGTCACAAAATTAAGGGCATGTATATTAGTTTTCTGGGGCTATCATAACAAAATACCACAAATCGGGTGCCTTAAACCACATGAATTTTAGTCCTAGAAGCCGAAAGTCCATGCTCAAGGTGTCTGCATTTGTGTTGTTCTGAGGCCCCTCTCCCTGGCTTGTAGAGGATCATCTTCTTCTTGTGTGCCTTTGTCCAAATTTTTTCTTCTTATGAAAGTAAAATGCAAATGAAACGAAAATAAAATTTCATCAGATTTCCTATATCTGACACAAATGAAAACTCCTGTTCCTCCCCATAGACTTCATTTCTTAGCAGAGAATTCATTCCTATCCCACTCCTATGACAAAAAGGAATTTGGGCAAAACTATATATTTTTCCTCTATACAAGATCATTCAGCTGTTAACTCTAACAAGGAAAAGCTTCTAAAACGACTTTACAATATCCACTGACATTTTTCTTAATGGGACTAAATATTTTCAAACCACAGTCTCACTCTCGTTTTCCTCTCCAGAATACTTTTCTGTAGTCATAGCAAGCGTATATGTCATATGCTCTTAAACTTGAATTGATCAAAGCATTAAAGGAAAGGGGGAGTCCAAAGATTATCCTGATCTTTTCTGACATGTGTCTTAGCCAGAGCCCCACCCCTTCTTACAAAAAGAGAAGCATGATGAATTGTATTACTTGTAACTGTTGATGACCTCTCTTTGCACATACTAAATGAGGTGGTTTTGAGATGACATAATGGCTGTGAGATGCTCAAGATCCTGATACTCCTTAGTCTTCCACCTAATCTAACAAGGACCCAGGCTGTACTGTTTCTTGCTCTACCCTATGGGGTTTCTGTATTCCAGTCTGCAATGGTGCTGCTTTATTGTTTAAAAGCCTAATTGTGACTGCATATTACCTACCATACATATTGTTTGATGTCAACCTTTTAGCATAATGACATCTTTTATCCCTAATTGTCCCTTCCCTTTTCCTCTTCTTGGTGCACCTCCTATTAGAGTGACCCCTAGGCATCATTCTTAGCATTAAGAAAAATTATCTAGAGGATATAACAAATCCCCACTGGACATGCTTCAAGAGGAGGCCTAGTTGCTCAGAGTCAAGGAAAGCAATCTTTATTTAGGATTTTAAATTTAACTAACTAATCCTTTATTTAGGATTTTGATTTCATATTTTATTTTCTGGTCTTAATTTCTGCATCTATGCACTGATGACCTGTTTTATCTTTACTTTTTAGAGAGAGTAAAAGTGGTAAGTTGAAAGTACCTGTTGATCCCAAAAGCCTGGGATAGGGCAACAATAAAACGTAAATAAAACAACAAGATCAAAGAATGAAAAAGGAGACAAAGACTAATTCAAAAAGCAAGAGGTGCATTTAGAGGAAAGAAAGTGAATAGGTGCGCAGGGCATAGTGGTGCATGCCTGTAATCCCAGCACTTTGGGAGAGAGACAGGAGAATCGCAAATTCAAAGCCAGCCTCAGCAATGGTGAGGTGCTAAGCAACTCAGTGAGACATTGTCTCTAAATAAAACACAAAATAGGGCTGGGGGTGTGGCTCAGTAGTCGAGTGCTCCTGAGTTCAATCCCTGGTTACCAAAATAAAAAAAAAGAAGAAGAAGAAGAAGAAAGAAAGAAAGATAGTGAATAAGTAGATGGTGACTGTGTTGTTATGTTTCTTCTTTGTACAACTAAGTGCCTGCACAAGGGAGAATCATGGGCCAAGTAAGCTAACTTGTGCCCCAAGACTTAAAAAGTCTCAAAAATTGAAGACAACAGAGACCTTAAAAGAAAGGCAGCAAGGGAAAAAGAAAATCTCAAAACTAGGAGAACAAGTTCCAAGTCTATGGTTGCAATTGGACCTTCAGATCTCTTCCTAACCCCACACATTCAAGCAGTTACTCCTCTTTTATCATGGTGGAAGACTCATTTTATTCCCTTAGGAGAATGATCCAGAGAGGTTCTGGACAGGGAACATGGGAACACTGAGGCAAAGAGTGGGGTGTCATTCTAAGGTCATTGGGAGGAAGGTAAATGATTTATATTTAACACAGTACCTAAATCCCTCCTCTGTGGAAAGTGGCCACCCCAGGAAAAAGACCTGATGTCATTCAGACTTAGTGGTTCCCAGACAAAATGGACAAGTCCCTCTTGATCCTCAACAATACGTGAAGGTAGCATAAACCATATGCAGATATTCACTATGTCAACTTTTCTTGGGTACCTTTTGTCAGGGAGTGTCTAGAGGTTATGCTCCACCAAAGTCTGGATATTTAAAAAGAGAAGAGTGGGGAAGAAGGTGAAAAACAGAGAATCGAACATTGGAAAGAAAGAAGGAGAATGACCCATGGACAGTGACTAAGAGCTACAGCAAGTAGGCCTAGAAGCATAACGGACCTGATAAGACAAATCCCAAACCTGCTGTGCACCACAGTATGGCTGTGTCTACCATTATTTCAGATACACAGAAGACTAAGCAAATGAAAAACAAAATTTTGTACAATAACAAAAGAAAATGTCAACATAGCACTCAATGTGGCTCATCTGTGAAGTAGTCAGAATATCAAACGGAATATGGTTTAACCCCAAATGATAATGATTAGGGAATGCAAAGTGTGGGAGTAAGAAAAGGAATGAAGGAAGAATATATGCCATACAGATTCCTAAATGTCCTTAGATGTCTCCAATTGGAAGATCAAGACATGCCGATATAAATGTATTAGTTAGAAATATGGAGAAAAATATCACAACAAAAAATTCAGAGACTGTTGAAAATAATTACCAATACGGTGTGTGACTGGGGTTTGGAGGGGTGGTAAGAATTCCCATTGGTTTTGGTTGTAATAAGACTTATAGCATTAGTTAACTTTTTAAGCCATGTACATGGTATTACTTAGCTAAAAATTAAGTATTACTTAGCTAAAATGGTATTACGTAGCTAAAAATTAAAATTAAATTTCAAATGTAAGGTTAGTTAACTCATGTAAAGTACATGTTTAAACCTATATTTTTGAACTTAAAGAAGTTCAAAATTAATAAATTTTAATCTTAAAGGTTTTGAGGTCTTCCAAAAGGCAGAATTTTATAAAAGTATATTTTGAAAATTATTATGAAACTGTGAAATATTCCTGTACTTATGTTATAGAGGCTCCATCCATCTGGACTTCCGTTAGTCAAATGTATGGCATATATCCTTTTGCTGTTTATGAAAAGCTGAGCTATTCGATAATGTACATGAGTGTTTGGAGGGCCAGTCTGGCTCACGTGGATGCACTCAGGTTTCCATGATCGTCTGAAGTCCTATGGTGTCATCCATCGCTAATTCAAACCTGGCCAGGCTTCCTGATTCTAATCTCATCCCAGGGTGAATTGAGGTTAGTGACTGGATGGAATGTTCAGTCTAGTTGAATGTGAGCTGATGCCAAGCTACATGTGAGCTGAGTGCTCCAGAGTGCCAGGTGATAAATTGAAGAGAGATCACATGAGGCTGACGTCTCAGCACTGGCATGTGGTTCTCTTCTAAAATATTGAGCAGAAAGTTGTAGGTTAGCTACAAAGAAGATATAGCTTTGCACTGTAAAAAGCAGCATTCAAAGGACCAAGTCATCAGGAAGATGCTGAAAGTGAGCTACACTCATCTTTGGATAGGTGTTTGATGAATAAATGTATTCTTGGAGTGACCTTCCAACATTTACTTAGGACCAATCATCCTTCACAACACGTTTGACTTAAGGAAAATAGAGAAGAGTGCTTATTTGGCAACTTTGATGACCAAACATTGTCCCTGTCCTCATTTACTTTGTTAGTTCCATCTTAGTCCCACCTAAATAATTCCCTGAAAAACTTAATCTTAAGTAGTCTTTGATATCTGAGCATCATGGTTTCAGATGGTTGATGGCACCACAAGTTTATCTTAGAATGCAAACACTCATGAAAAATTTTAAATAACTAAAAAAGAAAAAAAAACCCTTAGGGTTTTTGATTAACACATGTTTACATGCAAAACCCTGCCCCAACTTCTAAATATCCTTCTTGGGGAGTGTGGAATACATAATAGGGATAGTTTGAATTTTTGTTTAAAAAATACATCTAAATTTTAAGCAATAGTGGTGAAAAGTCTACTCTATAAAAACAGGCATAATTCTTAAAAATCTATATGTACTTACTGCAAATATTTTAAACAAAACAGAAAAGTACCAAGTAAACAGTAGCCCAAATCTTATCACCAAGGAAAACTTATTTTGTTAATACTTTTTCAGATATTTCTATATGGACACACATATACTTTTCTCTAAATGGGGTCTGACCCTTCATACTGTTGTCTAACCTAGAGATCTACAAACTCTTACGTGATGAGATAAATTTCCATCATACATGGAAGGACTCTGGCTTTTTCTCCTGATTTAAAAACCATCACTTGTATACATTCACACATTATAACCATATCTTCAAACTGTGCTGCCCAACACAGCCATTACTCACGTGTGGTTACTTAAATTTAAATAAATAAAAATTGAATAAAATTAGAAATTTACTTCCTGACTTGCGGTAACCGCTTCTTAAGGGCTCAGCTGCTACATATGGCTAGCGGCTGTAGAACTAAATGACGCTTAAGAGTTGCGTCACCACAGAAAAGTTCTCTGGGACAGTGCTGTATTGGAACCAGATGTTCTTTTGATATGGACCACTGAAGGGTGAAGTTGTATTTACACACCTGAATCTTCCAAGCTCTTTGAGTTTTACCTCTTGCCGACATACTATGGGGTTAAACCCCAATTTTAGCAGCTAGAAGTCATGACTCAGGCATTAGCCATTTGGATGAAGAAGGCAGAAAGATTGCCCCGCTGTTGCCAATGATTTTTCAAAGAGCCCAGCTCCCAGCACTCTGGTGACCAAAACAACACCCTCCTTAACACAGTGTTCCCTTGGGACCTCATTGGTGCTTGCTCATTGAGAATGAGTGTAGAGAGTTTAAGGAAACCCCTCCCCTCCAGTAGATCCAAGACCCATCCCACATCAGCATGGGAAGATCACTTCAAATATCAAAATATAAATAAAACAGGGACATTTAAAGAGCAGTAAGGTCTGGGAACTGGATCCAAACCAACCACCCACCTGCAGTTCTCCTGTATTTTAAGACTACAATGATGGGGGTTGGGGGATCGCCATGTGTTCACTATCATGTTCTCAAGCTGAGCAAATAACCCTCTCCCTTTTTGGGTCCCTGTGTCCCTAGAGAACAGAATGAAAAATTAAATTCCAGACTTGTTCCAATAATTTGTGAAGATAAATTTCCAATTTGTTAGAACATAAGTTCGGTTTGAATAAGCACCTAAAGTTACATTCACTCCAAGCTCACACAAGTCTTCCCATCCAGCCCCTCTAAGTCTCGGGGGGCTGAAAGTTTGACAATGAGAACAAACATTCTCACAGAAGATTTCTTACCCTTCCTTCTTCCTCTTCAATTGTAACTTCCTCAAAAAAAGGCCTTCGGGGCTTTCATTTGAACACACCATCCTCTAGTCCTAGTAGGAATATAAAAATACAAGAAGGAATTAACAGCATGAAAAGAGATTTTTCAATTTCCATGCATTCTCCGAATGTTTCAGGAAGAGTTGGAGTCATTTCTCATTTGTTGTGAACTGCCTTATCTCTGCTTACTTATGAGCCATTTTTGTTCAGTGGGTACCCATTTGTCACGGAGATCTATCCAATTCTATCTTCAGGAACAGTCTTTGGAAGGATGAATGCCTTTATTTTTAATTTGTTCATTTTTTTTGCTCAAAAAACATTTGTTGAGCAGCTGTTATATACTAGGGGCAGAACTAAGTGCCATGTTTACAAACATTAATAAGAAATGGCTCCTGTCCTTAAGGAGCTCTAAGGAGAAAAAAGAAGCAGGATATATGATGATGAATTCTAGAATAAAGTACTGCACAGAGGAGGGGCGCCATTGCAAATGGGTGGGGAGGATGTGGTTCAAGAACTCCCTCTCCAGGAGGAGGTACTTAAACTGAGTCTCACAGGGTAGCTATAAATTAGTCACTTGGCGAGTAGGAATGTGCCAACATAGAGAAGCAGGAGAATGGAATGATGTTTGTAAAGAACAAATAAATCAGTAAGGTTGGTACAGCAGTAGCAGGCAATAAGGCTGGAAACACAGGCAAGCTCAGAAGGAGGAGGACCTCCATTTCTTCCTGCAGGTCATATAAAATCATTGAAGAGTTTTAAACATAGAAAGACAGGAGAGGGTCATCATTTTAGAGAGATTAATGTGGCCTAATTATAGGGGACAGGTGAAAGGGGGACACATGTTAGGAGAGAGAATACCAAATAGATGGTGACTACAGCACCTCAGAAGAGAAACTCATCCCTAACCTAAGGGAATATTGAAGATCTAGAAAGTACCTAATGAGATGAATTCAATGTAACAAGGTAAAAGTTTCAAAATTTTATGAACAAATAGATAACTGGAGGATGGGTAGAATGGTTTAAAAGACAATTAGCTGATTAAAAACAAATTAGTCTCCAGATTCATTTTGAGGAAGGAGTGGTTATTAAACAATATCTACCCTGGCCTCTGAAATACACATCAGCACTCTTAAGACAGAAAAAAAGGTGCCTTTTCTAAGCGCATCATAATTCTCATTATCCCAGGAAACTTTGCCTCTAAGATTAGTTTTCTTTTTTCCAGCCTTCAGTGATTCTCTCAAAGACAAACAGAATTCTGGCATCAATCTATATAAGACCTTTTCAGCCCTGTAGTCAACAATGTTTGCAGAGATTTATTCTGTGCTGAGCAGTGTAAACACAAGAAGAGATAGAGGACTGGGAATATAGCTCAGGGGTACAGTGATTGCCTAGCATGGGTAGGCTCTGGGTTCTATCCCCAGCACCACAAAAAGAGAGTGGACCTACATTCAAATTCCTCATTAGCCCCTTTTCTTTCTGTATTTACCTTTTTGTTTGCTTACATCTAGTTATCATCATCATATATTACAGCAGTAGTCCTGAAACTGCAGCATAAATAAGAATCACTTAAAAGCCGGGCGCGGTGGCTCAAGCCTGTAATCCCAGCACTCAGGGAGGCTGAGACAGGAGAATCGCGAGTTCAAAGCCAGCCTCAGCAATGGCGAGGCACTAAGCAACTCAGTGAGACCCTGTCTCTACATAAAACACAAAATAGGGCTGGGGATGTGGCTCAGTGGTCGAGTGCCCCTGAGTTCAATCCCCGGTA